>CM035153.1:119927587-120038353 GCA_020205615.1 Panax quinquefolius
TAATATAAGCTGTAGTATGCAATCGACATAAAGCGTGAGTTTGAATACAAATATTATCTACTAGATATTATCTGAACTCAAAAGGAGTCCTCATTACAACTATTATCACACTATTTCACGAAATAGTGAGGACTACTAATGCTATCCTCTGCGGACCATTACTTCAGTTCCCAGGCTAAATCCGAAATTGTGTTCTCATTTCACGAAGAGACGGTGAAAGAAAGGGTGAAGCTCGACTAGCCGATGAAATATTATGACTAAGATAATGCGAATAAATTATCATTAGCCTTGACAGCGATGTTAAGCGATAAAATACAATAAATGACAGGTTTAAGCTGCGGTGAATATCTGATCCATTAAAAAAGTCAGTAGAAATAAAATCTACTATCTTTTAGGTTTAAAGGTTTTCATCAATTTTTATCATTTGAGACTCGACAATAAATAAACCACCACATCTAATCATCCACATACCACGGTCGAGGATTTTCATCAAATTATCGATGGTCATGACTATCTTAGAATCACCTGGTCATAATCATACCAAAAACTATCCATCATTTGCATTCTGAATACTTTGAGGACTTTTATCACATCATTTATAACAAGCCGTGATTATCTGAGATGATCCACAGTCATAATCATACTAAGTTCATCTATGCTTGTAAGCGAAGATAACATAATATATCGTGAGGATGATGACAATGACATAATAATTCAATAAAACAAGTTCAAAAATTATTTTATCCGAGAATTAATAACGTCAAATTGTCAACGAGAATCTTTGTTTTGTAGAGTAAAATTCAAGAATGATCGGAAGAATATTTCCATGAAAGATCTTGGATGAAAGCGCGAATATCGAGGATATTCTACTAATTTCATGGAGTATAGAAGTCGAAGTTTTAACCAATTTGGGTATAATAAAGAATGGAATAACAAAAGAAATCACCGTAAATGCGGTGCTTAGCATAGGCGAGTTATTCAACGAATAATAATAATATGACGGAACCAATCGGGTGAAATTCACACAAGCAGGATGATCAACAGAATAATAAATCTTTGAATAATAAGCAATGGAACCGAATCCCAGGTGTAAAACACACAGAACGGGATATTCAACGAGAATAATAAATGCGGAATAATAAGCAATGGAACCGGTCGGTTGTAAAACACCGAACGAGGATATTCAACGAATAATAAAGAATGGAATAACGAAGAAGATCACCAAGTATAGAGGATTCGCGTATCTGAGTTATTCCAACCAGAATAAATAAGGATGGAATAACATAAGGATTTCACAGTATAGGGTATCTTGGCATATCTGAGGTTATGTATAATTATACCACTTTTACGAGTTATTCAGCGAATAATAATGAATGGAATAACGAAGTTCTCTTCATGAATAAGAAAGAATAACACCCACTTACAGTGCAACAAATAATATCCTTACCTAAGAAAGACCTTGGATATCAAAGTAGTGAAGTAGCAGAATACTTTTTCTTTCTCTCTATAGATTTTCTCTCTATACTTCTAGATAATTTCTCTCTCTAGAGTTTCGATGAATTAAATAAGAAAATAATGAAGGAATGAGCTTACATTTATAGGAAAATAGAATGCATAGTAATTAATCCATGAGCAGTCCAGGATTGATTTACTTTAATCGGCGGTCCATATTTAAAAGCAAAATCTTTTAAATAAAATATAATATATTATATTTATAAAAAAACATTTTACTATGCAAACCTTTATACGACTGTTATGCAAAACTATACGAAAGCTTATCTGACTTATGCGTAATAAAATATAATATATTACATTTATAGAATAACTTTAATAAAGTATTACATTTTATATAAAAGATGTTTACATTTTATTACGTTAATATCTGAATAAAACAAAAGCGTCGTTATCATTATAATAATTCGTATTATTAATGATAATGGAATCAAATGGTGACTTCTCCACATAAGCGTCGATAATCGAATCTGGTATTGCTATTCTTATGCGACCACCGTATTCTTTGTACTTTTACTCTTAGAGTAGTTCAGCGGTGTCAGCGGTAAAACTTCATAGTTATTTGATAAAATATTTTTATCGTTTTCTCGATCAAAAATGATAATTACATTAATAGAGGTCCACCAATGATTGGTAGTTATCACGAATATTCCTGCTAATAAGATATTCCACAGATCGAATATAATATAACCACTTGCATACTTTGCAAAATTTATAAATACTACCCATGTATAATATTATCTCAATTCACACCATAATATTAAAAATTATTTGACAAAATTTAAATCTTTATTGATAAAATCTGGGGTCTCCTGATCTCCCTCCTTATGGAATTTACCCTACGAGAAATTAGAGTGCGTACAGGTATGATAAAGAGGTGAGGATACCTTGAATACCTTTATCGTTGAAAATATTAAATTCATCTTTGATCAGGCGAAGATAGATTATTCATTAACAATTCATTATTAACAATTCTTCTTGCACTTTCTGGGCCCGAAGATATATAGCTATAAAACCAATAATCTTTGAGACTCGACAATAGTATCACGACCATGAATTATCCATGCTGCCTCTTGGCTAAGGATATTACGTGTTTTCAATTACTGATCGTGATTATCTGGAAGATAATCCATGGTCATAATCATACCGAGTCTATCGATACTACTGACGAAGATGACTTTTACCACATCCATGAATTAATATTTCATTCTTTGAGACTCGACTCGATAATTAATCCATATCATCGAATCATCCATCTGAGGACTTATTCTTAGTATCGACCACGAGGATATTCATTGAGTATCACGACCACAATTATCCATTACCTACATCTGACGAAGATAATGGTGTATTCATTAGTATCACGACCACAAATTATCCATACCTTTCTGACGAAGATAATGGTGTGTATTCATTAGTATCCGACCACAAATTATCCATACCTTCTGACCGAAGATATTGTAATATCGTGTCCATTCTCTGGCAAAGATAATATTCATTATCATTAATATCATATTATCACTTAGTATCCGACCACTGATTATCCATTTGCTCGGGCGAATGATAATCGTGTATTCATTAGTATCACGACCACAAGATTATCCATGTATTCTTTAGAAGATAATCGTGTTTTCAATTACGATTATGATTATCTTAAACAATCCACATTCATAATCATACCAAGTTCATCTATACTTATTTCGTGCTGGTATGAGATGACTTTCAACATAATATAAACATGAGGATAATGATATAAAGAATCAATCAAATGAGATAAAGGATAAATATTAAACATTTATAATATAATTTATCCGAGTTCAAGAATATCCCCATGTTATCAATCAACTAATAATCTCGTAATCTAATATCATTAATATTATAACAATATTTTAATCACTTCTTAAATTTATAAACAATTTATCTCGATTGTTTACGCTTTACCATATAATGCATTTAATCATTCAAAAATGCCATACTCATAAGATATCATCACCAATTATCAAATCCTCATCAAAAAAATATGCATATACTCTATATAGGATTCTTTAGCCATAAAATCCTATTTTCAACTTTGTTACTTCACATAACATATTTAACTCATATGTTAAGTAACTAAACTATTTTCATGAAAAATACCAAATTAGTCCCAAAATATTTCTTTTAGGATTTAGCATAATATAGTCCCATAATGAAAATATATTTTCTCGAATTTTTAAAATTCATTTACTATTTTTCAAAATTAATTTCTAATTAATTCCTTAAGAAATTAGCTACCTCAAGTTTAACTCCAAAATTCCCAAATCTTGGCAGGACCTTACAAATGTTAGCGTGAGCTTCTAGTTTAAATTTCATAGTCATCGGAGTTATAGAACTTTCGGTTATAGCGTTTTTAAATCGGAAAAACCTAAATATTGAAATAGTCATAACTTGCTCATTTTAAGTCGAGAATGAGCTCATTTTTGGACAGGAGGTACTTTATACCATATACCTTCATGTCCCAAAAAGGCCAAATTTTTCTCATAATTTAAGTGGCGAAAACAGCCCCTCTAAAATCATGGCGGCAGCTTTTTCGGTTTTTTGAGCTTTGCACTCCTTTGCTAAAATCAGTCCACACAAAATCTACAACACCTTTTCAGTAATTCCACTTGGATTAGTTAGGTAACTCATAGATCTAACTCTAGGACTTGACCACATTCAAAATTCAAAATATAATAAGAGATTTGGTCGATTGAATTTCATATTACGTTTTCACCAAAATCGATTTTCAACTCTTTGTGATTTCTAAGAAACTTTCATGTTTTCACATACTAACCAACATAACTCATCATAACACTTACTAATACCACGAATACCCATGATTTTCATTAGTCCAATACTTTTATTATGACTTTCATCATAAACCACGTAAATAGATTCATTTAGTTGAAGAAATATTTGAGGTTTAAGAAATGGGTTTTATCTTTGGGAATCGATACAAAATTCGATTTCACGCTCTAGGGTAGGCTAGGAAGTCTTCAAGAATATGCCAAGAAATTTATTAATGATAGAAATATCATTCAAAAGCTGTTACTCTCGTCGAAGACTTGGATAGTCGTCACATTAATACCAAGCTGTGACTTACATCCCTTAACTTTGATAGCACCTCACAATGATACCTATCAACTTGCCATCTTGATCATGATGTACGCCTCTGAAGAAAGTCGGCGGTGCATTCCACACAAGGAAGTCGACAACGAAAGGATCGGGCTCTTTACTTATGGCTTGATATAACGTTGATTAACTTTAGGATTTGGTTACTTTGAATTAGGTTATAACTTGGGTTGGTTAGGAATATGAAAGCTAACAACCTTACAAAAGAATAATGAGTAGTTAATCAATCGTTTTCAAAAATTACCTCAAAGGCAAGTATTTTCAAAGAGATAAGATCGACGGTAGCGTGAAAGTGTTTATTTGAAACAACAAGATTAATAAGCGATGGAGGTAGCGGTTTCTCTGAATGAAGTTTGATAGATAAATCAAAGTCTAATTTCTCCGGTCAAATTTAAGCGTTGAGCATAAGCAAGAGATAAAAGAATGGGTAGAAGCAGGTATCTAATAAGGTATAGACTTAGCAGAATTTATAATTAACTAACTTGAGTGCTAACCGTTCGGGTTACCCACTTTTTGAGAAGTCATGAAAAAGCTCTTTCACCTAAACCAAGACTTTGTTTTGTCCATATCCACCTTTGGTGCCACTATCGATTGGACTTGACTTCACTTTATCTGACAAAATCGAGCTAAATGACCTTCTCTTCTTGAAATTTCCACTTCTATTATCTTTGCCGTGATTACCCAAAGTGGTTACCATTCTTAACATGATAATTTCCCCCGATGGTTATCATTGTTACGATAGCCGTTGCCACCCGATATGATTATTATCGTGTTGTTGGTCGTTTACCTTTTGTTTGAAATTTGAATCAACACTCTCATGTGCTTCATTGCTTATCTCGGCATTTTCAGGATGCCATTCTCAAACAACATCACAAAAACAAGGGTTAATTGACGTATAACAAATTATCCCTATATTAAATGAGCCAATTAAATACCAAATAAACTTGGGTAGGTCATTCTAGCGAAGGTATTCCCCGTCTCTCCCCTCTAGTACTATTCTCACCTCTTAGCCGGGGATCATATCCTAGCTCGATACTGTTTATGGCACTCCCCAAAATTTCAGTATCGTCACCCGTCTTGGGTCATAACTTCGTGGTACGTAAATTGAATATGACTTACTAATATAAGCGTAAGTATAACTTCAATACGACATAAAGCTGTGAGTTTGAATACAAATATTGTCTACTAGATATTATACAAACTCAAAAGGTCCTCATTACAACTATTATCACCTTATTTCACGAGAATAGTGAGGACTACTAATCTTATCCTACGGACCGTTACTCTAGATTCCCTGAGCTAAATCCCATTATATTCTCATTTCACGAGAAAACGGTGAAAGAAAAGGTGAGCTCAACTAGCCCAAAGATGAAATATTATGACTAAGATAATGCGAAAATAAATTATCATTAGCCTTGACGATGTTAAACGATAAAATCTGATAAACAACGGTTTAAGCTGCGGCGGAATATACGATCCATTAAAAAGAGTCAAGTAGAGAATAAAATCTACTATCTTTTTTAGGTTTTAAAGGTTTTCATCAATTTTTATCGGAGACTCGACAATAAATAAACCACCACATTTAATCATCCACATACCGCGGTCGAGGATTTTCATCAAATTATCGATAGTCATGCTATCTTAGAATCACCCACAATTCATAATCATACCAAAAACTATCCATCAACGCATTCTGAGTGCCCGAGGACTTTTATCACATCATTTATAACAAGCCGTGATTATCTTAGAATGATCCTGATGTCATAATCATACTTCAGTTCATCTATACGTAAGCGAAGATAACATAATATAACATGAGGATGATGACAATGACATAATAATTCAATAAAACAAGTTCAGAATTATTTTATCCGAGGAATTAGTAACGTCAAATTGTATCGGCAAGATCTTTTTTTGTAGAGTAAAATTCAAGAATGATCGGAAGAATATTTCCATGAAAAGATCTTTGGATGAAAGCGAATATCGAGGATATTCTACTAATTTCATGGAGTATAAAGTCAAAGTTTTAACTTAATGGGTATAATAAAGAATGGAATAACAAAAGAAATCACCATGCATGCGGTACTTAGCATAGGCGGGTTATTCAAGCGAGAATAATAATAACGGAACCGGTCGGTGAAATTCACATAAGGATGATCAACAGAATAATAAATCTTTGAATAATAAACAATGGAACCGGTCAGGTGTAAAACACCGAGCGGATATTCAAGCGGAATAATAAATGCGGAATAATAAACAATGGAACCGGTCCGATGTAAAACACCTGAACAGGATATTCCAAGAATAATAAAGAATGGAATAACGAAGAAGATCACCAAGTATAGGGGATTAAGTATCTGAGTTATTCCAATGAAATAAATAAGGATGGAATAACATAAAGTTTTCACCAAGTATAGGTGTATTATCGCATGTCGAGGTTATGTATAGGGTATACCACTTTTCTGAGTTATTCAGCCCAGAATAATAATGAATGGAATAACGAAGTTCTCTTCATGAATAAGAAAGAATAACACCCACTTACAATTCCTGACAAATAATATCCCTTACACTTAAAGAATGAATATTAGAAAGAGTGAAATAGCAGAATACTTTTCTTCTTTATCTCTATAGATTTTCTCTCTTATAAGCTTCTCTATATAATTTCTCTCTACAGAGTTTGATGAATTAAAAGAAAATAATGAAGAATGAGCTTATTTATAGGAAAATAGAATGCGTAGTAATTAATCCATGAAGCGGTCAGTTGATTTACTTTAATCGATGGTCCATATTTAAAGCAAAATCTTTTAAATAAAATATAATATATTATTTATATATAAAAAAGCATTTCTGCTATCTGCCAAACATTATACGACCTTGACTGCTTGCTCAAAATACTATGCTGACACTGTGCGTAATAAAATATAATATATTACTATTTATAGAATAACTTTAATAAAGTATTACATTTTTATATAAAAAGATGTTTATTTTATTACGTTAATAATCTGAATAAAACAAGCGTCGTTCTATTTATAATAATTCGTATTATTAATTGGAATCAATGAGTGACTTCTCACATAAGCATCGATAATCAATCGCAGTGGTACTTTCTTATCTGACCACGTATTCTTTGTCTTCTAGATGTGAGACCCAGTTTTATCGATAAAGATTTAAATTTTGTTGAAATAATTTTTTTTTTTTAATATTATTGTGAATTTAAGATAATATTATAGTTGTGGGTAGTATTTATAAATTTTACAAAAGTATACAAGTGGTTATATTATATTCGATTGGTGGGGAATATTCGGTTTAATCATTAAATGCAATGGCTCGATCATTGGTGGACCCATGCCAAATTATTATCGGATTGAGAAAAGCGACAAAATATTTATTGAAATAACGGCGGAAGTTTTCTGGTAGTTCTTTGTTGAACTACTTTCGGTAAAAAAATGCGATGTCACGTTATTGGTTGCGTAGTAGCATACGGTATTGATTATTGATGCTTATGTGAGAAGTCACTTTCGGTTTGATTCCATTATTGTCGATTAATAATATGAATTATTATAAGCGATAATGACGTTTTGTTTTATTATTATTATTAGCGTAATAAAACGAAACATCTTTTATATAAAATAGAATACTTTATTAAAGTTATTCTATAAATAGAATATATTTTGTTTTATTATGCGTAGTGTTGCGTAGTGTTTTGCGTATAGTATTTTGCATAGTATTGCATAGTGTTTTGCATAGTAAAATATTTTTATATAAATAGAATATATTATATTTTATTTAAAAGATTTTTCTTTAAATATGGACCGCCGATTAAAGTAAATCGATACGGACCGTTCATGGATTAGTTTCTATGCATTCCATTTTCCTATAAATTGAAACTCATTCCTTCATTATTTTCTTACGAATTCATTGAAACTAGAGAGAAATTATAGAGAAAGTTATAGAGAAAAGTTATAGAAAGAAGAGAGTATTCTACTTCACTACTTCTATATTCGAGTTCTTTTTACGTAAGGGGTGTTATTCTTTCTTCTTGAAGAGAACTTACATTATTCCATTCATTATTATTCATTGGAATAACTTTTTAAAAAGTGGCATACCCTATATGCTAACCTCAGATAATACCACCCTATACTTGGTGAAATCCTTATGTTATTCCATTGCTTATTATTACATTGGAATAACTTTTGATATCTGTGATTTACCCTATACTTGGTGACATTCTTCATTATTACATTGGAACATCACATGCGTATGTTTTACACCGGACACAGTTCCGTTTTATTATTCTCATTGGAACATCACATCATGTGTTTTTACACCGGACTGGTTCCGCTTTATCATTCTCATTTGGAATATCCTATCACGTGTGTTTTACAATCGGATCTGGTTCCATCTTTATTATTCATTTGGAACATCCGTGATTGTGAATTTCACGACACAGTTCCGTTATTATTATTACATTGGAATAACACATACATCTAAGCACCGCGTGCATGGTGATTTCTTTTGTTATTCCATTCTTTATTATACCCGGTTAGTTAAAACTTTGACTTACATACTCCATGAAATTAGTAGAATATCCTTGATATTTGCGTTTCATCGATATCTTTTCATGGAAATATTCTTCCGATCATTATTGAATTTTACTCTACGAAAGCATGATCGTGTTGACAATTTGGGCGTTAATAATTCATGGATTAAATAATTCTTGAACTTGTTTTATTGAATTACTATGTCATTATCATCATCCTCATTTATATTATGTTATCTTTGGCTTACGTGCATAGATGAACTTAGTATGATTATGACCGGGGATCATTCGGTATAATCATGACTTGATATAAATGATGTGACAAAAGTCCTCGATGGCTTTGTAATGCGATGGATAGTTTTGGTATGATTATGACCGGGGGTGATTGATATAGTCATGACCATTGATAATTTGATGAAAATCCTTGGCCAGGTAGTGCGGGGATGATTAGATGTGGTGGTTTATTATTAAAAGAGTCTCGGCGATAAAAATTGATGAAAACCTTTTAAAACCTAAAGATAGTAGACTTTATTCTCTACTTGACTCTTTTAATGGATTGCTTATTCAAACTGCATTAAAGCTGGTTTATCATATTATTTTATCGGTTTAACACTGTTGAAGGCTAATGATAATTTATTCTCGCATTATCTTAGTCATAATATTTCTTCTTAGGCTAGTTGAGCTCACCTTTCTTTCACCGTTCTCTTGAGGAAATGAGAACATATTTGGACGAGTCGGGGAACGAAGTAATGGTCGGAGGATAGCATTAGTAGTCCTCACTATTACGTGAAATAGTGTGATAATAGTTGTAATGAGGACTCCTTTTGAGTTTGTATAATATCTAGTAGACAATATTTGTATTCAAACTCACGATTTATGTCGTATTGTGCACCAGTTAGGTTAGTAAGTTGTATTTGAATTTATGTACCATGTAAGTGGCGACCCAAGATGGGTGACGTATACCTAATTTTGGGCGTCACGGTTGGTATCGAGCTTAGGATATGATCCACAGCTAAGATGCTGAGATAGAACTAGGAGGGAGAGACGGAATTCCTTCGCTAGTATGACCTACTAAGTTTATTTGGTATTTAATTGGTGGATTCGAGTATAGGATAATATGTTATATGTTAATTAACCCTTGTTTTGTGACAAGGTGTTGAGAATGACATCCTGAAAATGCTTTGAGATAAGCAATGAAGCACATGAGAGTGTTGATTCACTTTCAAACAAAAGGTAACGACCAACAATACGATAATAATCATCATCCGTGGCAACAGCTATCGAATCAATGATAACCATCGTGGGGAAATTATCATGCTAAGAATGGTAACCACTTGGTGGTAATCATGGCAAAGATAATAGAAGTGGAAATTTCAAGAAGAGAAGGTCATTTAGCTCGATTTTGTTGTGCACCAAAGTCAAGTCCAATTTGGGACGGTGGCACCAAAAGGAGGATACTGGATAAAACAAAGTCGGTGGTTTTTACATGAAGAGCGTTTTTCATGACTTCTTAAAAAAGCAAGTGACTCGAACGAAGTTAGCACGCAGGTTAGTTAATTATAAATTCTTGCGAAATCCTATACCTTATTAGATCTGGGTTCTACCCATTCTTTTATCTCTCTTGCTTGCGTTCAACGTTTAAATTTGACTCGGAGAATTAGACTTTGATTTATCTATTGAAACTTCGTTGGGAGAAACCTTCGTTACCTCCACATTTATTAATCTTGTTGTTTCAAATAAACACTTTCACGTTACCTCTATCTTATCTCTTTGAAAATACTTGCCTTTGAGGTAATTTTTGAAAAACGATTGATTAACTTCTCATTATTCTTTTTGTAAGGTTGTTAGCTTTCATATTCTAACCAACCTTTGTTATACGAATTCAAAGTAACCAAATCCTAAAGTTAATCAACATTATATCAAGCCATAAGTAAAGAGCCCGATCCTTTCGTTGTTGACTTCCTTGTGTGGAATGCAAAGAAGCCGGACTTTACGTAGGCGACGTCATGAATGAAGATGGCAAGTTGATAGGTATCATTGTGAGTCTTATCTGTGTTAAGGGATAGAAGTCACAGTTAGTATTAATGTGACGTCTTATCCAAGTCTTGGATGAGTATATGATTTTGAATGATATTTCTATCATTAATAAATTTCTTGGCGTATTCTTGAAGACTTCTAGCCTACCCTAGAGCGTGAAATCAATTTTGTATTGACCCCGGTCTGAAAAACCCATTTCTTAAACCCTCAAATATTTCTTCAACTAAAAGGATGCATTTTACGTGGATTATGATGAAAGTCATAATAAAAGTATAGAACTAATAAAAATCATGGGTATATGAGTATTAGTAAGTTTTATGATGAGTTATGTTGGTTAGTATGTGAAAACATGAAAGTTTCTTAGAAATCACAAAGAGTTGAAAATCGATTTTAGTGAAAAAGCGTAACATGAAATTCAATTGACCATATCTCCTATTATATTTTGAATTTTTTGAATGTGGTCAAGTCCTAGAGTTAGATCTATGAGTTACCTAACTAATCCAAGTGGAATTCTGGAAAAGGTGTTGTAGATTTTTGTGTGGACTGATTTTTTGTAAAGGGAGTGCAAAGCTGCAAAACCAAAAAAGCTTCTGCCCATGATTTTAGAGAGGCTGTTTCGGCCACTTAAATTATGAGAAAAATTCTGGCCTTTTTGGGACATGAAAGTATATGGTATAAAGTACCTCCTGTCCAAAAAATGAGCTCATTCGACTTAAAATGAGCAAGTTATGACTATTTCAATATTTAGGTTTTTCCAATGAAACGCTTATAACCTGAGTTCTATATACTCCGATGACCATGAAATTTAAACTAGAAGCTCACGTTAACATGTGTAAGATCCTGCCAAGATTTGGGAATTTTGGAGTTAAACTTGAGGTAGCTAATTTCTTAAGGAATTAATTAGAAATTGATTTTGAAAAATAGTAAATGAATTTTAAAAATTCCGAGAAAATATATTTTCATTATGGGACTATATTATGCTAAATCCCAGAAAAAAAAATATTTTTGGGACTAATTTGGTATTTTCATGAAAATAGTTTAGTTACTGAACATATGAGTTAAATATGTTATGTGAAGTATGAAAAGTTGAAAATAGGATTTTATGGCTAGAGAATCCTATATAGAATATATGCATATTTTTGATGAGGGATTTGATAATTGGTGATGATATTTTATGAGTATGGCATTTTTGAATGATTAAATGCATTATATGGTAAAGCGTAAACAATTGAGATAAATTGTTTATAAATTTAAGAAGTGATTAAAATATTATTATAATATTAATGTTATTAGATTATGAGATTATTAAGTGATTGATAACATGGGGATATTCTTGAATCCTGGATAAATTATATTATAAATGTTTAATATTTATCCTTTATCTCATTTGATTGATTCTTTATATCATTATCCTCATGCTTATATTATGTTGAAAGTCATCTGTGGCCTGTAGTGCATAGATGGACTTGGTATGATTATGACCAGGGATTGTTCGGTATAATCATAACCGTAATTGAAAACACGATTATCTTTGGCAGTAGTGCATGGATAATTTATGGTCGTGATACTAATGAATACACAATTATCTTTGGCCGTAGTGCATGGATAATTTGTGGTCGTGATACTAATGAATACACAATTATCTTTGGCTTTATGTGGTCGTGATACTAATGAATACACGATTATCTTTGGCCGTAGTGCATGGATAATTTGTGGTGATAATCTTAATGAATACACAATTATCTTTGGTAGTAGTGCAAGGATAATTTGTGGTCGTAATACTAATGAATACTGATTATCTTTGGTAGTAGTGCATGGATAATTTGTGGTCGTGATATATAATGAATACAATTATCTTTGGTAGTAGTGCATGGATAATTTGTGGTGCGTGATACTAATGAATACCACGATTATCTTTGGTAGTAGTGCATGGATAATTTGTGGTCGTGATACTAATGAATACACAATTATCTACTGTAGAATGCATGGATAATTTGTGGTCGGATGATACTAATGAATACACAATTATCTTTAGTAGTAGTGCATGGATAATTTGTGGTCGTGATACTAATGAATACACGATTATCTTTGGTAGTAGTGCATGGATAATTTGTGGTGCGTGATCTTAATGAATACACAATTATCTTTTAGTAGTAGTGCATGGATAATTTAATGGTCGTGATACTAATGAATACACGATTATCTTTGGCCGTAGTGCATGGATAATTCGTGGTCGTGATATTAATGAATACACAATTATCTTTGGTAGTAGTGCATGGATAATTTGTGGTGATGATACTAATGAATACCACGATTATCTTTGGTAGTAGTGCATGGATAATTTGTGGTCGTGATACTAATGAATACCACGATTATCTTTGGTAGTAGTGCATGGATAATTTAATGGTCGTGATCTTAATGAATCCACGATTATCTTTGGTAGTAGTGCATGGATAATTAAATGGTCATGATTCTAATGAATATCATTGGCACGTAGATGCGGGGATGATTCGATGATATGGATTAATTATTGAAATTTGAGTCTCGTGATGAAATATTAATTCATGGATGTGGTAAAAGTCGTCTTTGGTAGTAGTGCATTGATAGACTTGGTATGATTATGACCACGGATTATTGATTATAATCATGGTAGTAATTGAAAATCTGAATATCCTTAGCCGGATGGTGCATGGATAATTCATGGTTGTGATACTATTAAGGCTGAGTCTCGGTATTATTGGTTTTACAGTTATATATCTTTGGTCTGTAGTGCAAAGATGAATTGTTAATGAATATCTTTGGCGGATTACGAAGATGAATTTAATATTTTTAACAATAAAGGTATTCAAGGTATCCTCACCTCTTTATCATACCAGTCGTACCTTAAATTTCGAGTGAGAATTCCATAAGGAGGGAGATTGAGACCCCAGATTTTATCGATAAAGATTTAAATTTTGTTGAAATAATTTTTAATATTATGGTGTGAATTTAAGATAATATTATAGTTGTGGGTAGTATTTATAAATTTTGCAAAGTATGCAGTGGTTATATTATATTCGATTGGTGGGGAATATTCGGTTTAGCGGGGAATATTAAATGCACATAACTCGAATCATTGGTGGACCCCAGCAATGAAATTATTATCGGATTGAAAAACGACAAAAATATTTTATTGAAATAACTTGGCGGAAGTTTTACTGGTAGTTCTTGTTGAACTACTTTAGTAGTAAAAGAAATGATGTCACGTGTGGTTGCATAGTAACTTTGCGGTATTGATTATTGATCTTTATGTGAGAAGTCACTCGGTTTGATTCCATTATTATCGATTAATAATATGAATTATTATAGCGATAATGACGTTTTGTTTTATTCAGTATTATTAGCGTAATAAAAGCGAAACATCTTTTATATAAAATAGAATACTTTATTAAAGTTATTACATAAATAGAATATATTTTATTTTATTATGCATAGTGTTGCGTAGTGTTTTTGCATAGTGTTTTTGCGTAGTATTGCATAGTGTTTGCATAGTAAAATGTTTTTATATAAATAGAATATATTATATTTTATTTAAAGATTTTTCTTTAAATATGGACCGTCGATTAAAATAAATCAATCAGGACCGTTCATGGATTAGTTCTTATGCATTCCATTTTCCTATAAATTGAAGCTCATTCCTTCATTATTTTCTTACGAATTCATTGAAACTACTAGAGAGAGAAATTATAGAGAGAAGCTATAGAGAGAAAGTTATAGAAAGAAGAAGAGTATTATAACTACTTCACTACTTCTATATTCAGGTTCTTTTACGGTGAGGGGTGTTATTCTTTCTTCTTGAAGAGAACTTACATTATTCCATTCATTATTATTACATTGGAATAACTTTTGTAAAAGTGGCATACCCTATACATAACTTGTGTATCTGTGGCGTACCTATACTTGGTGAAATCCTTATGTTATTCCATTGCTTATTATTACATTGGAATAACTTTGTGTCTGGATTTACCTATACTTGGTGACATTCTTCATTATTATTACATTGGAACATCACATACATGTGTTTTACACGGACTGGTTTCCGATTTTATTATATACATTGGAACATCACATGCATGTGTTTTACATAGGACTGGTTAAAATCTTTATCATTCTGTTGGAATATCCTATCTGTGTGTTTTACACAGGATGCGGTTCCATCTTTATTATTACATTGGAACATCCATGCTTCGTGTGAATTTCACGACTGGTTCCGTTATTATTATTACATTGGAATAACTTTATCTGTCTGCAATCTGCATGCATGGTGATTTCTTTTGTTATTCCATTCTTTATTATACCCAGGTTAGTTAAAACTTTGACTTATACTCCATGAAATTAGTAGAATATCCTTGATATTTGCGTTTCATCCGATATCTTTTCATGGAAATATTCTTGATCATTATTGAATTTTACTCTGACGAAAACGATCATGTTGACAATTTGGGCGTTAATAATTCATGGATTAAATAATTCTTGAACTTGTTTTATTGAATTACTATGTCATTGTCATCATCCTCATGTTATATTATGTTATCTTTGGCTTACGTGCATAGATGAACTTAGTATGATTATGACCGAGGATCATTCGGTATAATCATGACTTGATATAAATGATGTGACAAAAGTCCTCGGTGGCTTTAATGCATGCGGTGATGGATAGTTTTTGGTATGATTATGACCGGGGGTGATTCGGTATAGTCATGACCATTGATAATTTGATGAAAATCCTTGGCCAGTGGTACGGGGATGATTAGATGTGGTGGTTTATTATTAAAATTTGAGTCTCGTGATAAAAATTGATGAAAACCTTTTAAAACCTAAAAGATAGTAGACTTTATTCTCTACTTGACTCTTTTAATGGATTGCTTATTCCGGCTGAGTTAAACCTGTTGTCTATTGTATTTTATCGGTTTAACACATTGAAGGCTAATGATAATTTATTACGCATTATCTTAGTCATAATATTTCTTCTTAAGCTAGTTGAGCTCACCCTTTTCTTTCACCATTCTCTTGGAAATGAGAACATAGGCAGGACAGTCGGGGAACGCAGTAATGGTCGGAGGATAGCATTAGTAGTCCTCACTATTACGTGAAATAGTGTGATAATAGTTGTAATGAGGACTCCTTTTGAGTTTGTATAATATCTAGTAGACAATATTTGTATTCAAACTCACGATTTATGTCGTATTGTACCACGGCGGTTAGGTTAGTAAGTTGTATTTGAATTTATGTACCATGTAAGTGGCGACCCAAGATGGGTGACGTATACCTAATTTTGGGCGTCATAACCAAAAGTAGTTCAATTATATCAGCGGTAAAACTTCCATAGTTATTTCAATAAAATATTTTTGTCGTTTTCTCGATCAAACAATAATTACATTTATAAGGGTCCACCAATGATTGAGTCGTTATGCGAATATTCCATGCTAAACCAATATTCCCAATTAATCGAATATAATATAACCACTTGCATACTTTTTGCAAAATTTATAAATACTACCTGAACTATAATATTATCTCAAATTCACACCATAATATTAAAAATTATTTCAACAAAATTTAAATCTTTATTGATAAAATCTGGGGTCTCACAATCTCCCTCCTTATGAATTTTGCCCTCGAAATTAAGTGCATTACGGTATGATAAGAGGTGAGGATACCTTGAATACCTTTATCGTTGAAAACATTAAGTTCATCTTTGCAATCCGAGCCAAAGATATTCATTAACAATTCATCTTTGCACTATGGGCCAAAGATATTTATTAACAATTCATCTTTGCACTACGGTGCCAAAGATATATAAGCTCATAAACCAATAATCTCGAGACTACTCGACTTAATAGTATCACAACCATGAATTATCCATGCACCTTCTTGGCTAAGGATATTCGTGTTTTCAATTACTTAAATGATTATACTTAATAATCCATTCATACCAAGTCATAATCATACCAAGTCTATCAATGCACTACTACCAAAGATGGCTTTTACCATATCCATGAATTAATATTTCATTCTTTGAGACTCATTTTCAATAATTAATCCATATATCATCGAATCATCCACCTGAATTATCCACGTACTTGCTTATCCATGCGAGGATTCATTATTAGTATCCACGACCACGAATTATCCACGACCACATGCACTACGGACCAAAGATAATCGTGTATTCATTAGTATCACCACAAATTACCATACAAATTATCCATATCCTTTACTTACTAAAGATAATCGTGTATTCATTAGTATCACGACCACAAATTATCCATGCACTACGACCAAAGATAATCGTGTTTTTTCAATTACGGTTATGATTATCTAAAACAATCCTCATTCATAATCATACCAAGTTCATCTATGCACCTTCAGCCACAGATGACTTTCAACATAATATAAACATGAGGATAATGATATAAAGAATCAATCAAATGAGATAAAGGATAAATATTAAACATTTATAATATAATTTATCCGAGATTCAAGAATATCCCTATGTTATCAATCACTTAATAATCTCATAATCTAATATCATTAATATTATAACAATATTTTAATCACTTCTTAAATTTATAAACAATTTATCTCAATTGTTTACGCTTTACCATATAATGCATTTAATTATTCAAAAATGTCATACTCATAAGATATTATCACCAATTATCAAATCTCTCATCAAAAAATATGCATATACTCTATATAGGATTCTTTAGCCATAAAAATCCTATTTTCAACTTTGTTACTTCACATAACATATTTAACTCATATTCTAAGAATTAAACTATTTTCATGAAAAATACCAAATTAGTCCCAAAAATATTTCTTTTTCTGAGATTTAGCATAATATAGTCCCATAATGAAAATATATTTTTCTCGGAATTTTTAAAATTCAATTACTATTTTTCAAAAATTAATTTCTAATTAATTCCTTAAGAAATTAGCTACCTCAAGTTTAACTCCAAAATTCCCAAATCTTGGCAGGACCTTACAAATGTTAACGTGAGCTTCTAGTTTAAATTTCATGGTCATCGGAGTTATAGAACTTGATTTATAGCATTTTAAATCGGAAAAACCTAAATATTGAAATAGTCATAACTTGCTCATTTTAAGTCAGAATGAGCTCATTTTTGGACAGGAGGTACTTTATACCATATAACTTCATGTCCCAAAAGGCCAGAATTTTTCTCATAATTTAAGTGGCCGAAACAGCCCCTCTAAAATTATGGCAGCAGCTTTTTTCGGTTTTTGCAGCTTTGCACTCCTTTGCTAAAATCTGTCCACACAAAATCTACAACCCCTTTTCCAGTAATTCCACTTGGATTAGTTAGGTAACTCATAGATCTAACTCTAGGACTTGACCACACTCAAAAATTCAAAATATAATAAGAGATTTGGTCAATTGAATTTCATGTTACGTTTTTCACCAAAATCTGATTTTCAACTCTTTGTGATTTCTAAGAAACTTTCATGTTTTCACATACTAACCAACATAACTCATCATAACACTTACTAATACCACGAATACCCATGATTTTTATTAGTCCAATGCTTTTATTATGACTTTCATCATAAACCACGTAAAGCTGCTCATTTTAGTTGAAGAAATATTTGAGGGTTTAAGAAATGGGTTTTGTATCTTTGGGTCAATACAAAATTCGATTTCACGCTCTAGGGTAGGCTAGAAGTCTTCAAGAATACGCCAAGAAATTTATTAATGATAGAAATATCATTCAAAATCATTACTCTCGTCCCAAGACTTGGATAGTCGTCACATTAATACCAATCATGACTTCTATCCCTTAACTGGATAGCACCTCACAATGATACTCTATCAACTTGCCATCTTCATCAATGACGTGCGTCTCTGAAAAGTCCGCTTCTGCATTCCACACAAGGAAGTCAACAACGAAAGGATCGGGCTCTTTACTTATGGCTTGATATAACAATGATTAACTTTAGGATTTGGTTACTTTGAATTCAGTATAATGAGTTGGTTAGGAATATGAAAGCTAACAACCTTACAAAAAGAATAATGAGTAGTTAATCAATCGTTTTCAAAAATTACCTCAAAGGCAAGTATTTTCAAAGAGATAAGATCGACAGTAACGTGAAAGTGTTTATTTGAAACAACAAGATTAATAAACAAAGTGGAGGTAACGAAGGTTTCTCCCAACGAAGTTTCATAGATAAATCAAAGTCTAATTTCTCCTGAGTCAAATTTAAACGTTGAGCGCAAAGCAAGAGAGATAAAAGAATGGGTAGAACCCTAGTATCTAATAAGGTATAGACTTTGCAAGAATTTATAATTAACTAACTTGCTAACTTCGCTCGGGTTACCCACTTTTTATGAGAAGTCAAAAAAACGCTTTCTGAAACCACCGACTTTGTTTTGTCCAGATCCGCCTTTGGTGCCACTATCCCAAATGGACTTGACTTCACTATCACGACAAAATTGAGCTAAATGACCTTATCTTCTTGAAATTTCCACTTCTATTATCTTTGCCATGATTACCACCAAGTGGTTACCATTCTTAGCATGATAATTTCCCCACGATGGTTATCATTGTTACGATGGCGGTGCCACCACGATATGATTATTATCGTGTTGTTGGTCGTTACCTTTTGTTTGAGTGAATCAACACTCTCATGTGCTTCATTGCTTATCTCAAAGATTTTCGATGCCATTCTCAAACACTTTCACAAAACAAGGGTTAATTGACATGTAAGAAATTATCCCTATATTCGAATTGACCAATGAAATATCACATAAACTTAGGTAGGTCATTCTAGCGAAGGTATTCCCGTCTCTCCTCCTAATACTATTCTCACCTCTTAGCCGTGGATCATATCCCTAAGCTCGATACTAACCGTTACGCCCCCAAAATTAGGATATCGTCATCCATCTTGGGTCGGTACCACTTACATGGTACATAAATTCAATACAACTTACTAATATAATCATGTGGTATACAATACGACATAAATCGTGAGTTTGAATACAAATATTGTCTACTAGATATTATACAAACTCAAAAGGAGTCCTCATTACAACTATTATCACACTATTTCACGTAATAGTGAGGACTACTAATGCTATCCTCTGGACCATTACTCCGCTTCCCAGACTAAATCCCAAATATGTTCTCATTTCAAGAGAATAAACGGTGAAAGAAAGGGTGAGCTCAACTAGCCCAAAGAAGAAATATTATGACTAAGATAATGCAAAATAAATTATCATTAGCCTTCAACAAAGCAGTTAAACCGATAAAATACAATAGACAACCAGGTTTAATCTGCGGCGGAATATCACGATCCATTAAAAGAGTCAAGTAGAGAATAAAATCTACTATCTTTTAGGTTTTAAAAGGTTTTCATCAATTTTTATCATTTGAGACTCAAACAATAAATAAACCACCACATTTAATCATCCCTGTACCACGGTCAAGGATTTTCATCAAATTATCAATTGTCATGACTATTAGAATCACCCCCGGTCATAATCATACCAAAAAATCTATCCATCAATTGCATTACAGCCACCGAGGACTTTTATCACATCATTTATAACAAGCTATGATTATACCGAATGATCCCCAATCGGTCATAATCATACTAAGTTCATCTATGCACGTAAGCCAAAGATAACATAATATATCATGAGGATGATGACAATGACATAATAATTCAATAAAACAAGTTCAAGAATTATTTTATCCGAGAATTAGTAACGTCCAAATTGTCAACAAGATCTTTGTTTTGTAGAGTAAAATTCAAGAATGATCGAAAGAATATTTCCATGAAAAGATCTTTGGATGAAACGCAAATATCAAGGATATTCTACTAATTTCATGGAGTATAGAAGTCAAAGTTTTAACCAACTGGGTATAATAAAGAATGGAATAACAAAAGAAATCACCATGCATGCAGATTGTAGATGATGTTTATTCAACAGAATAATAATAACGGAACCAAAGTCGGTGAAATTCACACCAAGCGGGATGATCAACCAGAATAATAAATGCTTGAATAATAAACAATGGAACCGTGTCCTGTAAAACACACGAGATGATATTCCAAATGTAATAATAAATGCGGAATAATTAACAATGGAATCGAATCCTGTGTAAAACACACGCATGTGATATTCCAAAGAATAATAAAGAATGAAATAACAAGAAGATCACCAAGTATAGGGGATTCACAGCGTATCTGAGTTATTCCAATGTAATAAATAAGGATGGAATAACATAAGGATTTCACTCAGTATAGGTATACGCTGCATATACAAAGGTTATGTATAGGGTATACCACTTTTACAAAGTTATTCTAACAGTAATAATAATGAATGGAATAACGAAGTTCTCTTCATGAATAAGAAAGAATAACACCCTTTACGCAGTACAACAAATAATATCCCTTACCTTAGAAGAACCTGAATATTGGAAAAGTGAAGTAGCAGAATACTTTTCTTCTTTCTCTCTATAGATTTTCTCTCTATAAGCTTCTCTCTATAATTTCTCTCTCTAGAGTTTCAAAGAATTAAATAAGAAAATAATGAAGGAATGAGCTTCTATTTATAGGAAAATAGAATGCATAGTAATTAATCCATGAGCGGTCCAGATTGATTTACTTTAATCTGACGGTCCATATTTAAAGCAAAATCTTTTAAATAAAATATCATATATTCTATTTATATAAAAACATTTTACTATATGCAACCACTATGCAATACTATGCAAAACACTATGCAAAATCACTATGCAACACTATGCATAATAAAATATAATATATTCTATTTATAGAATAACTTTAATAAAGTATTCATTTTATATAAAAAGATGTTTCGCATTTTATTACGTTAATAATACTAATAAAAAAAAAGCGTCATTATCGCTATAATAATTCATATTATTAATCGACAATAATGGAATCAAACCGAGTGACTTCTCACATAAGCATCAATAATCAATACTGGTGTAACTTCTTATGCAACCACACGTATTCTTTGTCGCTTTTACTACTGAGAGTAGTTCAACAAGATCAACGGTAAAACTTCCTACCGTTATTTCAATAAAATATTTTTGTCGTTTTCTCGATCCGGCTAATAATTACATTAGGGGGTCCACCAATGATTGAGCCATTGTACGAATATTCCATCTTTAAACCAAATATTCCCCAGCTAATCGAATATAATATAACCACTTGCATACTTTGCAAAATTTATAAATACTACCCACAACTATAATATTATCTCAAATTCACACCATAATATTAAAAATTATTTCGACAAAATTTAAATCTTTATTGATAAAATCTGGGGTCTCACAGTAACTGCGTATTTTTAATTCCCTAAACGTGAAGTGTGTGTGTGTGTGTGTGTGTGTGTGTGTGTGAAATGCTTTTGATATTTTGCTGCTATTAAAAGATGCTTAAGTGCTTTATTTTGAAATTAATGCTTTACCCCTTTGGACCTATGCCGGAAGGGTTTGATTTGAAGAAAAGTTCATTTTTTAGATTAAACATATGAAAGCACTATTTTGAAAAGATGGTTTTCAAAACCTTCGCCAAATAGGAATTGAGACCTTTTGATACTTCCAATTTTAACTTGGATTAAGCCTTCTTTTAATCCTAGAAACGACTTTGTTTTATTTTTATATTTGGATGCGAAGCATCTTTGAGAAGTGGTTTAGAACTCGGAGTTCTAATTGCTTGATTTTTCCTTAAGTATATCTATCCCAGCGCGATCTATATTTTAGAAGATCTTTGTTAATTTGATTTGAAAATCATGTTCGGTGACGAAATACAAGGGTCGGGCTCCTTGTGGGCATGAAAGTCATCAAAGTAAGTCCGGGCACCTACATTCACGATTTCACTATTATGGGGCCTTAAATCTGGATACCGTTTTAAGACCCAAGATTAAATGTACAATGGATATCAAGCTGATAGTAAAACTGAAATAAGTCCATCGTGGGAACCGGGTTAGGATCCATGCGTTGGATCTTTGACTTCATGATTCCTAGGCTCACACACACACACACACACACACACACACACACATATATATATATATATATGCCTCCTAACCCCGCTGACAAGTGATTTATCGATTAAATCTTTGAATGTGAGTAGTTAGAACTCCCACTCCCCTAGATATGGATCTAGAGTCGCACAGGATAGCAAAATTATTTGCAAAGATTAGAAATAAACTAGATCTACCTAGAACTAATTCGATTTAGCCCAAAGGTTTGAGCTATAACGCTCTTCAACCGATTAAATGCTAGATTCGTCTAGATCTAGGATAGATCTAGTCAAAATACTTCAAATACCAACTATATACTCAAAATAATTGGTGAAATGTCAGATTTATGGACAACCAAACAATATATATATATATATAACACTTATATATATATATATAAAGTAGTAAAAAACACGGATCTAAGGAGATCTTACGTATTTACATGAGATAAGAACAAAGAGGGGCTAATCACCTTTGAACCGAAGCTGAAAACGTTCCAAGGACTCGTATAGTAACTATGGAAAGTTTCTAGGACAAGATCTATATGTATGAAAGTGTATAAACATATATTTGTGGTGTTTTGGATCAAGATATAAGCTCTTTCTCTCTTTAGCTTGCGCGAATTCTCTTTCTCTAGAAGGCTCTCTATCTAGATCTGCTAAAATTCACCCATTTGAAGAGGAAAAAGGGGAGCTTTAGGTGCAATGTAGGCAGCTACAGGTACACCTGCGACTGGCTTGGGGTGGGCCTCGTTTACTCGGTTTTTGTGTTGTCCACTGAAATGTTCATAATTCTCAATCCGGGAGGAGTTAGGAGATGTGTCATACCATTTCGGAAATATCTTTCTGATAGATTCACAATGTTATATTATTCGCCAAATTCTGTTTTCTAGAAGATAGATAAAAAAGGGAAAAACCATCCCTAAGTAGATGACAACTAGTCATTCACCTTGCTTTGTAGTCAGTTGTTCGTTCCTTTCAATACATGAATAGTTGGGAGATGTGTCATACCAATCCAAAAAGCTCTTTCTGAGGGCTATGCAGTGTCATCAAGTTTGACCATTTTCAGATCCGAGAAGATGAAACGAAAAAAAACGGGTATCTTCCGGAGTCAATGGGACAGTGGACTAGTTTATCTGCGGCTTGGGGATCGCTGTGGTGGTTTCTTATGACCCCATCTACAGCTCGACGATCCTTTCTTAAATATGTTGTCAGGAAGAAATTATACTTTTCTCCTTCTGGGATTGTCTCCGGGGTATAAGTTGTTGTTGTTGTCCTAGAGGGTTATCTCTGGGGTTGAAGTTGCTGTTGTAGTCCCACTGGGTTGTCTTCAAGGTTTGAAATGACATTTTTGCCTTGCTGTAGGGTTGGTAAAATGAAAGCGAAATTTAGAGTGTCTACAGATGCCCCTCTTTGTTATGTTTATGCAATGCAATGAAATGAACACGACAAAGAATACCAGACACTCGATACATGACAAGATATATCGAATGATGCAATGCCATGTGTAAACTATACAGTGATATATAAGTTTTAGATTTTAAATGATTAATCCCGTCTGTTTAGGAGAATGATTATTGCACTGCCGTTATCGTGTATTGTCTTCAATGGAACTATATCACAAATTGCATATGGTCGCTAATTGAATATTATCGCCGATTACAACACAAATTTCATATCATCTCACATCCTACTTCGTACACCACAAATCTCACTTTGCAAATCGCACTTCGTACATTGCACTTTGTATTTTGCTAATCACAATTCGTAAATCGTAAATCCCATATTAAATCATGTATCAGTGATCGCACATCGCACTTCGTACTTGGTATTTTGCTAATCACACTTCACAAACCGTAAATCACGTATCAAATCGCTCCACAAATCGCATATTGCATTGTAAATCACATCACCACCACCAGGTATTGCCTCCGATGCCTTCGCCGGGTATTGACTCCAACAGATTACACCACCGGGTATTGCTGTCGATGCCTTCGATGCGTATTGTCTCCAACGATTTGATTTCCATTGGGGATTGTTGTCGATGCTTTTGCTAGGATTGACTCCAACAGTTTGACTTCCATCTAGGATTGCTGCTGATGCCTTCGCTGGGGTTGACTGCAACGACTTGACTTCCATCGAGGATTTCTATCGATGCCTTCATTGGGGTTGACTCCAACGACTTTACTTCCATTGGGGATAGCTGTCGATGCCTTCGCTGGGGTTGGCTTCAACGGTCTGATTTCCATCAGGGATTACTGCCGATGCCTTCGTTGGGGTTGACTCCAACTGTGAGACCCCAAATTTTATGAATAAAGATTTAAATTTCTCGAAATATTTTTTTGAATATTATGGTGTGGATTTGATATAATGTTATAGTTGTGGGCAATATTTATAAATTTCGCAAAGTATGCAAGTTGTTGTATTAAATTCGATTGGTCGGAGAATATTCTTTTTATCGGGGAATATCCGTACGATAGTACAATCATTGGTGGACCCACAACGGAATTATTGTCGGATTGAGAAAACGACAAAAATATTTTTATGAAAATAACGGCGGAAGTTTTACCGTTAAAACTGTTGAAACACTCGGTGTTAAAAGTACAGTAATATACGTGATTGCATAGTAGCACACAGTTTTGATTATTGATGCTTACGTAAGAAGTCACTCAGTTTTGTTCAATTATTGCTATAGTAATTGCTGCATAACATCTCACGTTATTTGATTAAATTATTGTCGATATTTTATATATTATTAAATCAATAATTGAAACGAAGAAGTTATTAATATTATTATTTGCAATATTAACGATATCTAGAAGTTCTGCCAAGGAGAGGTTTGGTCACCTAATTGCGAGCCAATCAGGAGAAATTCTTATTGGAAACCCCTCTTTCCTAGGAACGACCTGGTCGATTAATATTGTGAATTATAATAATGGTAATAAAGTTTGTTTTATTATTATTATAATTGTAATAAAACAGAAATCTTTTTATATAAAACAAAATACTTTTATAAAGTTATTCGTTTTATTAGACTATAAATAGAATATATAATATTCTATTATGCATGAATATTTCATAGTACTGCATAGTATTTGTAAAAATCTTTTTATGTAAAATAGAATACTTTTATAAAGTTATTCGTTTTATTAGATTATAAATAGAATATATTATATTTTATTTAAAAGATTTTGTTTTATTAGAATATTTTATTAATAATGCGTAGTAAATTAATATGGATGATCCGTTTAAAAATAAATCAATACGACCGTTCATGAATTAGTTACTATTCACCCATTCTTCTATAAATAGAAGCTCATTCCATCATTATTTCTTACGAATTTACTAAAACTCTAGAGAGAGAAACTATAGAGAGAAAGAAGAAAAGTATTCGGCTGCTTCACTACTCCTATATCTAGTTTCTTCTAAGGTGAATATAGGTGATGAAAATTATCTTCGTCCTGGGTGCGAAGAGGAATTTAGAATCACATTATGATTATGAGTTATTCATATGATTGTGGACAGGAATTGTTGATTGATGTTACAGGGATAAAACATTATCGGTTACTTTTAACATAGAGAAGATAATAGATATGATGGTCTATTTGACTCTTCTAATGGATTGCTCGTTCCGCTGCAACTATGGTAATAAGAGTGTAGTTTGGGTCGAAAGGGATAACAGGGAATGTAATTGGTGGTCTATAGGTGTTGAGGTTCTCCCTAAATAGTATGGAAATAAATTTATTGAGAACTTTAGATAAGTGTGTCGTATATTGTATACGCTATTTGATATTTAATTTTGGTGAACCGAATAGGGTGAGGTGAACCTAACTTTGGAAGGTGTTTTGCCACTATCATACAAGATGTCTAATGACATACAACCTTATGTTATCATAAGAAAATAGGTATACATCACCCATTCTGAAGTCGCCAAATACATAAGTACATAAAAATAACTACAACTTTATTAATACAATTGTCGTGCAAAATACGATACAACACATATCTGTGAGTTTAAATACAAATATTGTCTTCTAGTACCAATATCCACACCCAAATAAAGTCCTCATTACAATTATTGATTTACTATTTTACAAAATAGTGAGGATAAAGTCTAAAACAACTGTACTCTAGAACCATCACTCTATACCCCGACCGACTTCCTCGCTATGTTCTCGCTTCGAGAAGAAAAATGGAACAAAAAGGAAAAGGGTGAGCTCAACTAGCCCAAAGAAAGAATATTATGACTAAGATAATATACAACAAATTATCCTTAGTCTTCAACAGGAAAAAAATCGATGATAGAATATAATCGACAACAAGTTTTAGATCAACAACTACTGCGGTAAACAACAATTCATTAGAAGAGTTAAGTAGAGAATGAAATCTACTATCATCTATGAATTTAAAAGTCCATCATCAATATTTTATCCTCAGAACATCAATCAATATACATCTTTGCATCAAATATTCATCTTTTTTTGCACTACGGGCCAAAGATATTCATTTGTATCACCAATTGGTCATGTTCATCTCAACACTGCTCATCTTTGCACTACTGGGCCAAAGATATTCATCGTAATAATCATTCATCTTTTGCACTACTGAGCCAAAGATATTCATCAAGTATCACCATTAAGGACCGAGGATGATGAAAAATATTTTAGAGAACGAATCCAAGAAGAGACGAAAGGACAAATATTAGGGATTCGTATTTCGGTTTATCCAAATTCAATAATACTCCATAATAACCAAGTGTGAAGTAGAATTCAAAAATAAAGATCAAAACATGGATACAATCAAAGATAGTAACCATAAAAGACATCTGGGACGAAAAAGAGAAAATTTCATTTTTCGGTGAATAGTGCCGTATTCGTGAATAAAGGTATATGTGAATAATGTAGGTATATATCGTGAATAGTAACCCCGACACAAAAGTTCCAAATTTGATTAAAAAGTTCAAACCAATATTTCGGCATAATGATATTGAAGAAAATAATATCATTTAAGAAGAAAATAACATCCCTTACCTCAAAGAATCAGTACTTCGGAATGAAAGGTCGGAAGTGATGCTGAATGAAACTTGTACTGAACAACAACTCTCAAAGTATCTAAATACTCACAAAATACGCTCGATAATATAGAGAGAGAAAGAGAGAAAGCTTATGTTTCTGGTGTGATTTTTTTCAATTCTAACTTAGCCCTCTATTTATAGGAAAATGTTAAGCACGCAAAAAGCGAGACTTGACTTCTACCACCGATGGCTTTACCTCGCTACTATTGCCACCCACCACATTTGAAATAAAATTCAGCACATTTCTTCACCAACCACAAGTGGGGCCCACTAAATTCTAGAATTTTCCACCAAAATCATTTATAAACCTAATTTCTGAATCAGTCACCTCTTAAAATTCATAATAAATCATACGTTCATTTTTTAACGGTTCAAAATTTGTGGACATATACTCAACTTATATATGTATAACATATCCAAAAATCACAACGATCCAACTATTTGGATTAAAATTATAACTCACGCAATATATCGTAAAAATATTGATTTGATTTTTAATACCTCCATTCGATAAAAAATACCGATAAAACACCTCAACATTAAATCCTTCAATTATAACCACATAAAATAAATAAATCCATCATTTATATCCACATCAAATAAATATTTCCTTATCATATAAATCAATAATTAATTATTCACAAATAATATTACGTAATCACAATTATGACAACCAGTAGCTCCTGTGAAAGAGGGGCTTTCCAATAAGGATTTCTCCTTACTTTGGCGCAATTAGGTGACCAAACCTCTCCTTAGATGTAACTTTCTAGACATTGCCAATAATGTTATCTAATAATATTATTCAAATAATATGAATTATTGATCCGATAATGGGAAATATTTATGCGATGACAATTATTGAAACAACAATAATATAAAATATCAACGTGACAATTATTGAATCAATAAAATAAAATATTGAAAAGTAATTAATTTCGTAACAATTATTGAGTAGTGCCTTCTTACGTAAGAATCAATAATTCAAAAATACTGTAATACTGGTCAGTGCTACTCGTAAACCACGCGTATTCTTTGTATTTTAACCACGGGTATTCCAACAAAGGTTACTTGCAGTAACAACTACTACCGTTATTTATAAAAACTCAAACTTGTCATTTTCTTCATCCGATGCTTTATTACATTATGAGGCCCCCACGAATGGGCTGGTGCAGTACCGTATGAATATTCCCCAACAATAAGAATATTCCACGACCAAAACGAATATTCCCCAAAAAATGAATATTTTATAACCACTTGCTTATTTTGTAAAATTTGCACATTTCACCCATAACCAAAGTATTATATCAAATTAACTCCTTATTATTTCAAGATAATAAATAGAGAAAATTTAATTTTATTCATAATAAGTTGGGGTCTTACAACCTCCCCTCCTTATGAAATTTCATCCTCGAAATTGACGTACGTACCTGGTGTTTCGAAAAGGTGAGGGTACCTCGCTTTCATTTCTGATTCCAACTCCCAAGTCATTTCCTCAATAGCATGGTTCCTCCACAAAACCTTGACTTGTGGTATAACCTTTGTTCGTAGGATATGCTCTTTCCTATCCAATATCTTGATAGGTACCTCCTCGTATGTTAAATCTTCGGCTATCTCGTCTGGTTCTAACGTAATAATGTGGTTTGGGTCTTTCACATATTTACGAAGCATAGATATGTGAAAAACATTATGAACACGAGACATGCTTGGAGGTAACGCGAGTCTATAGGCCACATTTCCTACTCGGTCAAGAATCTGAAATGGACCAATAAATCGTGGATTGAGCTTTCCTCTCTTCCCGAATCTTGTAACTCCTTCCATGGAGCAATACGTAACAGCACATGATCTCCAATATTAAACTCCATGTCTTTTCGATGAAGATCAGCATAACTCTTTTGTCGATCTTGTGAGGTCTTTATACGTTGTTGGATCATTTGAATTTTTTCTGTAGTCATGCGTACTAATTCTGGTCCCAACAACGTTGCTTCTCCCACCTCATCCCAGCATACTGGAGAGCGACACTTTCGTCCATACAAGGCTTCAAATGGAGCCATACCTATACTTGCTTGATAACTGTTGTTGTAGAAGAATTCCACCAGTGGTAAGTACTTATCCCAACTTCCTTTAAAATCTAGGACACTGAGTCTTAATAGATCTTCAAGGGTTTGAATAGTCCTCTCTAATTGTCCGTCTCCGCTTTGAGGATGGTATGCCAATCAATCAGAATCCGTGCCCATAGCTTTCTGCAAGCTAACCCAAAATCGTGAAGTGAATCTTGGGTCACGATCCGAAACTATGGATATTGGCATGCCATGCAATCTCACAATCTCATTTACGTACATACTAGCAAGACGTTCAAGGGAATAAGTCTCACGTATGGGCAAGAAATGAGCCAAATTGGTTAATCTATCAACAATAACCCAAATCGCATCTATACCTTGAGAAACCTTGGGAAGACCCATAACGAAATCCATAGTAATGTGTTCCCACTTCCATTTGGAATCTCAAGTGGTTGTAATGGACCCTTTGGCACTTGATGCTCTGCCTTTACACGTTGACAAGTTAAACACCTCGAGATAAACTCCGCGATCTCTTTCTTCATATTGCTCCACCAAAATGTATGTCAAAGATCATGATACATTTTGGTACTCCCAGGATGGATTGCAAATGGTGTGTTGTGTGCCTCCATCATGATTCTATGCTTCAAGTCAAAATCGTTAGGAACGCAAAGTCTGGAGTTGACTCTAAGTATTCCTTCTTCATCAATTCTTGCCTCCGGAATAACACCTTCTTGCACTTTCTTTTTCATACGCATCAGCTCCAGGTCTGTAGCTTGAGCAGCTTTAACTTTATCGATTAAAGTCGGTTCTACTCGTATATTTGCCATCATCACGTGGGTACTTGGAGCCTTTAACTCTATCTCCATCCTTTGTAAGTCGTACAAAATGGGCCTTTGTGTTAACAACATCATTGCACTCAGTACCGCGATATGATCTTCTACTCAATGCGTACATTTCTGACGTTTGCTTTTTCGAGATGATATTGAATGCTATGGTCGTAATCCTTCAATAGCTCGAGCCAACGTCGTTGCCGCATGTTGAGTTCCTTTTGGGTGAAGAAATATTTGAGGCTTTTATGATCCGTATAAATCTCCACTTTCTCCCCATACAGGTAGTGTCTCCAGATTTTCAACGCAAAAATGACTACTGCCAACTCCAGATCATGAGTAGGATAATTCCTCTCATATTCTTTGAGTTATCGCGAGGCATAGGCTATGACTTTCCCATGTTGCATGAGAACACATCCTAACCCTTTGCCTGAAGCATCGTTGTAGATAACAAATCCATCCGAACCAGATGGTATTGTCAGAACAGGTGCCGAAATGAGTCTCCTCTTGAGCTCTTGGAAACTCTTCTCGCATTCCTCGCTCCATACGAATTTTGCATCTTTTCGAGTCAGCTGAGTTAACGGAGTAGCGATTCGAGAAAATCCTTCCACGAATCTCCGATAATAACCAACTAAGCCCAGAAAGCTACGCACTTTTGGCCACCGACTTTGGTTGCTCCCAACTTTGATTGCTTCAATCTTTGCCGTCAACAGATACTCCATGTTTTGACACCACGCGCCCAAGGAATGCTACTTCCTTAAGCGAAACTCGCATTTCTTTAGCTTGGCATATAGCTTGTTGTCACGAAAGTCTTTGAAGTACCGACTTCAAATGGTGCTCATGATCTTCACGGCTTTTGGAATAGATGAGGATGTCATCAATAAAGACAACAACGAATCGATCCAAATATTCCTTGAATACACGGTTCATCATATCCATGAAAGCGGCGGGGCATTAGTCAATCCAAAAGACATGACTAAGAATTCATAATGCCCGCATCGAGTTCTCGAAGGCGGTCTTTGAATATCCTCGCTTTTAATCTTCAAATGATGATATCCGAATCGAAGATCGATCTTTGAAAAGAATTGTGCTCCTTGCAATCGGTCAAACAGTCATCAATGCGAGGTAGTGGATACCTATTCTTGATGGTGACATGGTTTAATTCTCGGTAGTCAATACAAAAAAGTCGCATACTCCGCCTTTCTTCTTTTTACAAATAAAACAGAGCACCCCAAGGAGATGTACTAGATCCGATGAAACCGATGTCCAATAATTCCTCGTAGTTGGACTTTTAACTCCTGAAGTTCAATAGGAGCCATTCGATATGGGGTTTTAGAAATGGGCTTTGTACTTTTCTCAAGATCAATAAAGAATTCAACTTCACGCTCGGGGTAGACCAGGAAGTTCTTCAGAAATACGTCGAAATTCATTAACAACAGAATATTATTCAAATCGACGTGTTTTTGTTCAAATCCATAATATGGGCTAAGAAAGCTTGACATCCGCTTTTTAAATAAACGAATAGCTTTTTGGCTTGATATGATAAGTGATTGATTTTAGTGGTTTAGTTGCTTGAATTAAATATAACAGTTGGTTAGGAATATGAAAACTAACAACCTTACTTACAAAAACAATCAATTTTGGCATGATGAGTGGTTAACCAATCAATCCCTAAAATCACATCAAATGCAAGTATCTTTAAAGAGATAAGATCAATGGTAATGTGATTGTGCCAACTTGGATCAAGCAAGATTTATAAACCGTAGATGTGTGAAGGTTTCACCCAATGGAGTTTCAATGATAAGTTAAAAGTCCAATTTCTCCTGAGTCAAGTTTAAACGTTGAGCACAAGCGGAGAGATAAAAGAATGGGTAGAACCAGATTCTAGTAAGGTATAAACTTCGCAAGAGTTCAAGATTAGCTTACCCGTGATCACCTCGTTCGGGTTTCTCGCATTTTGGCCGATCCACGACAAACGCCTTTCTTGAACCACCGACTTTTGTTTTGTCCAGTAGTCACCTTTTGTGTCACCGTCCCAGCTTGGACTTGACTTTCTTACGGACAAAAATCGGGCTATGTGACCGTCTTTTTCCACAATTAAACACACCTTGGAAGGTCAGAAACGTTTGGACTTATGTGTCCCTCCTCTCCGCATCTCATAGCATCTAACTGGCGGTCGTTCTCCTCCCCTAGAATTTGTTGTTGGTCTTTGGTCTTGCTGGTGTCTTGATGTCTTTCCTCATTGTTGAATCTCCTCTTTTGAAATTTCCACTTGACTCACCTCTCCTATTATCATCATGGCCACGATTCCACCGAGTGGTTACCGCTTTTGTCCGTATTCTTCCCTCCTCGCTGGTTATCATCGCTCATGATGATCGCTATCATCCATAGATGATGACCACAGTTGTGGTCCCTCGGTTGAACATACTCATTATCACGCTCTAATAATTGAGCCCTTTTTACAACATCTGAATATAAAGAAAATTTATGAGAGATAAGATATTATCGAATCTCGGGTTTTAGACCTCTCAGAAACATTCGCCATCATACGTTCCTCATTTTCTACCAAATGAGGTGCAAACCTGATAACTCCATGAACTTCGCCTCGTCTTTGGGACACCGCCATGTTGTTGTTCTGTTCGATCTAATAAACTCTACCTCCTTCATATATGATGAATACTTTTAGGAAAGTACTTGTCATTGAACAGTTTTTGAAATTTTTCCCAAGACATGTTGAGTGCGGCTGGCTGGGTACGCTTCACAGATTCCCACCAATAATCTGCCTCACCACGGAACATAAAGGTGGCGAATGGAACCTTCTGTTCCTCCGTGCAGCCCAAGACATCGAATATCTTGGTCATTTGCTTAACCCACGTTTCCGCCTTAATCGGATCGGGCTTTCCCCAGAAATCTGGTGGTCCCAACTCCTTGAACTGCTTGGCTGTGACAAACTGCGCGTTGCTATCATTTCCACCCGTATTTTGTACACGAGTCTCCCTCGTCTGATTTTGCATGAACTGCAAAAAGCTTCTAAACATCGCATCATTCATCGTTTGCTCGGTAGTGTTGTTTACAGGAGGAATATTGCCTTCCTGTTGCACGTTCTCTTGGTTGGTAATCAAAGGTTGTTCCACAGTCTCATAGACTCCATTGTTAACGTTCTCAGCTGCCATTCTTAAAAACTGCCATAAAACAGGGGTTAATTAAACAAATTAACATATCACATAATATCCCTATATTATGACCGACCAACAAATAAGCTTAGGTAGGACACACTAGCGAAGGATTTACTCATCTCTCCCCTCCTAGTTCTATTCCCCGATCTCCGCCAGAGACCATATCCCTAAGCTCTGATACCAACTGTGACGCCCCCAAAATAGGTATACATCACCCATTTTGAGTCGCCAAATACATGGTACAAAAAAAACAACTACAACTTTATTAATACAATTGTCGTGCAAAATACGACAACACATACTGTGAGTTTAAATACAAATATTGTCTTCTGATAATATCAACACCCAAATAAAGTCCTCATTACAATTATTGATGTACACTATTTTACAAAAATAGTGAGGATACTAAAACAACTGCTCTAGACCATCACTCTATACCCCTGATTTGGTTCCTCTTTATGTTCTCTCTCGAGAAGAAAAATGGAACAAAAAGGAAAAGGGTGAGCTCAACTAGCCCAGTAAAGAATATTATGACTAAGATAATATACAACAAATTATCCTTAGTCTTCAATAGGGAAAATTTGATAGAATATAATCGACAACAAGTTTTAGATCAACAACTGCAGTGGAAACAACAATTCATTAGAAGAGTTAAGTAGAGAATGAAATCTACTATCATCTATGAATTTAAAAGTCCATCATCAATATTTTATCCTTGTAACATCAATCAATATACATCTTCATCAAATATTCATCTTTTGCACTACCAAAGATATATTCATTTATATCACCAAAGTTGGTCATGTTCATCTCAACACTGCTCATCTTTGCACTACGGGCCAAAGATATTCATCAGGTAATCATTCATCTTTGCACTACAGCCAAAGATATTCATCAAAATATCACCATTAAGGACTGAGGATGATGAAAAATATTTTAGAGAAAACGAATCCAGTGAGATAGAAGGACAAATATTAGGGATTCGTATTTGGTTTATCCAAATTCAATAATACTCCATAATAACCAAGTGTGAAGTAGAATTCAAAAATAAAGATCAAAACATGGATACAATCAAAGATAGTAACCATAAAAGACATCTGGGACGAAAAAGAGAAAATTTCATTTTTCTAAATTGAATAATCTTCGTGTTAGATTCGTAATAATAGTCGTATCGATGCGTGAATAGTGCCATATACGTGAATAGTGTCGTATACGTGAATAGTAACCCCGACACAAAAAGTTCCAAATTTGATTAAAAAGTTCAAACCAATATTTCGGCATAATGATATTGAAGAAAATAATATCATTTAAGAAGAAAATAACATCCCTTACCTCAAAGAATCGAAGATGCTTGAAATGAAAGGTGGAAGTGATCTTTGAATGAAACTTGTACTGAATAACAACTCTCAAAGTATCTAAATACTCACAAAATACGCTCGATAATATAGAGAGAGAAAGAGAGAAAGCTTATGTTTCTGGTGTGATTTTTAATTCTAACTTAGCCCTCTATTTATAGGAAAATGTTAGCACGCCGAAGCAGACTTGACCTGCTACCTGATGGCTTTACCTGCTACTATTGCCACCCACCACATTTGAAATAAAATTCAGCACATTTCTTCACCAACCACAAGTGGGGCCCACTAAATTCTAGAATTTTCCACCAAAATCATTTATAAACCTAATTTCTGAATCACCCACCTCTTAAAATTCATAATAAATCATACCTTCATTTTTAACGGTTCAAAATTTGTGGACATATACTCAACTTATATATGTATAACATATCCAAAAATCAAAACGATCCAACGGTCGGATTAAAAATTATAACTCACGCAATATATCGTAAAAATACTGATTTGATTTTTAATACCTCCATTCCGATAAAAATACCGATAAAACACCTCAACATTAAATACCTGCAATTATAACCACATAAAATAAATAAATCCATCTTTTATATCTACATCAAATAAATATTTTGTTATCATAAAAACCAATAATTAATTATTCACAAATAATATTACGAATCACAATTATGACAACCAGTAGCTCCTCAGAAAGAGGGGCTTTCCATATAAGGATTTCTCCTTCTTCATGGCGCAATTAGGTGACCAAACCTCTCCTTAGATGTAACTTTCTAGACATTTGCCAATAATGTTATCTAATAATATTATTCAAATAATATGAATTATTGATCGATAATGGGAAATCTTATGCGGTGACAATTATTGAAACAACAATAATATAAAATATCAACGCAGAATTATTGAATCAATAAAATAAAATATTGAAAAGTAATTACTATAAAAATTATTGAGTAGTGCCTTCTTACGTAAGAATCAATAATTCAAAATATATGCAATACCGCATGGTATCACTTCAAGCTTGCCACGCCAGACATTCTTTATATTTTAACCACCGTTATTCCAACGATGTTACTGCAGTAACAACTACGCCTTTATTTATAAAAACTCAAACTTGTCGTTTTCTTCATCCGAAGCAGCTTATTACATTATGAGGCCCACAAATATTGCTTGCATTTATGCGAATATTCCCAACAATAAGAATATTCCACGACCAAACGAATATTCCCAACAAAATGAATATTTTATAACCACTTGCTTATTTTGTAAAATTTACACATTTCACCCATAACCAAAGTATTATATCAAATTAACTCCTTATTATTTCAAGATAATAAATAGAAAAAATTTATTTTAAATTGGGGTCTTATATGTATAAGTTTTGGGGTCTTACCGATTACATGGATTATATGATTATGTGTATATATACCCCCAACTTATCACAATGTAATAATATTACCTCATTAAAGTCAAATTTGTAAACCCAAAAGAATTTAAAACCTTAGTATTGTTAGTAGCCATTTTGCAAATGTTGAGAATTAGATGGAGTGTCCCATTATGAGTGTCCCATTTCTTCATTCACGTGAACCACCATTGGCCTAGTCTACCTTCCATTCTCAAACTCTAGCAAAATCAAAATGATGGCTAGGGGAGTGGGTTGATGGGAGTAGTTAATCACTATTCCACTAAATTCTTGTTGCCCATTGGCTTCTATTTTCTTCCATTGGAATCAAATGTTGGGCAATGTCTTTGTATGGGTAAGAAATTCTCTATACATAGCAACCTTCTCTTCTCAAATTCAATTTTCTAGATTGTTGGTTGAGTTAAATTAGAAAGAGTGTTCCTGAGAATTAAGAGAGTATAATCAGAGATTTAAAGGAGTTTTGTTTTAAGCTTCAAGTGGTATAATTCCTAAACATGTTTTGAAATTCAAGCATTTATAATTCTTAGAAATTTGCATGAATTAGTTGTTGATTGATATGTGAAATGATGTTAACATGTTAGTAGAGTTTATATGCATGTAAGTGAACAATGTGGTTGATGTATAAGCTTGTTGTGTGAAGAAATTAGAATAAGGGTTGAGTTTTGCAGTTGCAGAGCTCTTCCTAGTGTTGCTCAGGGTGGGCGCAAGCTGTGCTCAACCGGCAACTTAATCTGGTGCAGTTATGTTGTGCACCAGTCAAAATTTTCGACTTTTATTGTAATATGATAATTCTAACATGTTAATATGACTTAAATATGTATGAAAATAAGTCTATCTTGTAGTGTAAGGATCCTTTGCATAGCATGAGTATTCTAGCTTGCATTAGTATGCGTTTTCTAAAGAAAACTTAGAATTTTGAAAGTGAACTTTGATGAAACTTGTAACATCTTATGTTCTGACCTTGTTAACATGTATACGTAGCCTAACTACGCATGACATAAGATTCAAAGTTACTTCGTATATGTTAGATTGCTTTGTCTTTGTGTAAAACGACTTTTAAAGGAAAACTCGAACTTTAGAGAACGAACTTAATAGAAATTGTGTATCTTAAATTCTAACTATGTTAGCTTGTGTATATAGTTTAGTTATGCATGAAATGTGATTCAAATTGATATGCATGTGTTAAATTACCTTAGCTTGGGTTAAAATGACTTATAGAGGCAAACTTGGACGTTTTACAAACTAAGTATTATAAACGTTGTGTTGGTCATATTCTGAACTATAAAACATGAATTCTAATACTCTTTATGTCCCTAAGACATGACCTATATGTTTGTATAAAGAACTAGATGCAACGTAGGTATTCAAGCATGAATTTAAACGAATTTCCAAGTAATGAGCTAATGTAGCTATGCATAAATGATGAGAACATATGAGCATACATATTTTAGGTTGTATAACCTTCTTATATGAATAAATAGTTAATATAGTTGGCTTCGCGATTTCATTTGACAATATGATTGTCGAAATTCTAAACTAAGAATACATAATGTGGAAATGTGAACTTGAGATGATCGTAAAAGCATGCAAGACCCTTAAATATCTGTATATACTATGTGTTAATATACATATATAGGATAAGCAAGGAGACAGAACTAGGAAAGCAAAAGCTCAACTCAGTGCGGCCAAGGGATGATGCTTGATTCTTGTAGATCCTAAGCTTAATCACTTTTGGCAGTTATGTCTGATAGTTTTATTTGTTATTTATAAATTGTACCATGAGTAAAATCCTATTTTAAGCCATAATATATGATTATTATGATGATTAAAGTGTTCTAACACATAAATGTCTATGTGAAACCAATAATCTAAAGGTTTTTACAAGTTTTTCTAAATAAGATTTTAAAAGAAAAATCGATAATTGGGAAATCAAGTGGCTTGATGATGTGATATACGTGGTCTGATTGTATAACTAAGGTAAGATTTAATGTATGCACGTAACGTACGTATCAAGTATATATATTCGACTTGTATAAGTAATGAATATAAATATATACGTAACTATGTTATAATTGGATTTCAAAGTGTTGATAAGCAATAGATTGCTAAACTACGCTTGAGGCAAGTTCTATAACTTCATTTGATTTTCATATTGAATGCAAGTTCCATAACTCTCTTAACTTTACATATAGTGTAAATCTGAATTGTTGCTCTATCGATTATATTTACATCGAATAAATATCTATTACTATTAAAAAGTTAATTTTATGTCTCGATATTATTACAAGCATTGAACTTATCATTCCGAAATGTATTATAAAAGTTGTCTAAGCCATTTGTTTCAGCTAGAATGATATCATGTATTAGAAAGCTATCCAAACCAATTGACTTGGTGCGGACTCTTATAAATCTATTGAGATGAACAACCCTCATGAAAAGAGAAATTCTATAACTGTCGGGGAACCGACGTGCGCACATACAAACATGTAAATGTTATGCATAACGTAGGTTACTTTAGGCTGATCAACTTTTGTACTTATTTTTATTGGTTTTTCAGTAGAATACTGTTAATTCTAGCAGGAGTTCTTAGTCTATAACGACTACTCAGTGTTCATTCTTTTTAAACTTTGAAATGATTAAACCTTTGAATCTTATTGATATTCTTCAGTCCATAGCGACTCTTATTTAGAATAATTGATACTTCTCGTTATTCTTAAACTATCATTTACTATTATACCCTTGAATTTTGAACTTTGTACTTGTTCACCCTTTATTGCTATGTCACTTGCTGGGCAAATTTGTTGCTCATTCTTGATTTCCTAAAAACTTTACAGTTAAAGCAAAGCAATGAAGTACCTCAGGGAAGTACAAGGGCAAGGCTACATAATAGTTTTAGTCCCTTAAGCTAGAAGAATTAATGTTATATTGTATTAAGAAGCAAGTAATCTATGTTTAAATTATATTTGAACTTGGTCTATGTAATATACTAGTTATGGTTGTGGGACTTTAGGACAAGAATAATTATAATAAATCAATGTAAATTATTCTATTATTCTGTTATATGAGTTATTAGTGTATTATTAGAATGAGATCGTGAAGCACCGAGTTCAAGATATTAGTGTTTGAATTTGGGGGCGTCACATGATTTCTATTAGGGATTGATGCCGATGCCTTCACATGGGTTGACTCCAATAGTTTGACTTTCATCGGGGATTATTTCTGACGAATTGCACCACCGGGTATTGCCGATGGAATTCATCATTGATTATAAAAGGGGCAAGCTTTTTACTTGTGACCCCACTGGATTAGATACTTATTTGACTGATGATCTGGGTGCCACTGACATCCCTGGAGGATGTGGCCTGTCTTTTCACTGGCCAGATTTGAACTTCGGTGCAGAGGCCTCGACTTAAGAGGACTTGGCACAGGTTGACATGTTTGATGATGTAAGTTTCATTTGTTAGACCTTTTGTTAATCGTTGGGCGCCTGTGCCCATTTTCCTGTATTTTTTTCTTTTCTTCTTTTAACATGTATATAGATGATGTTGATGTGAAAACTGATTTACTAGTAGCACATATATATGATGATGCTTAGACATTTATTGCATATTTTCTACTATTGTCCATCATGATGCATGGATTTTATATCATCATTTTGAATTTAGAAATTATCAGTTAGAACTGACCCCTTTGTGGTCTTGTCATACTATTTTTACCGACGAGATGCTTGTTTTTGAGTTGAGGATTCTCTTGGGAATTTTTCTCTTCTTTTGTCGTAACAAGCTTATGTCGTCATAATTTTTTTCAAGAGTCCTCTCATTTCTTTTGATGAGAAGTTTGGTCCCGCCTTAAACTCCTTCCATTTCATTGAATCAAAAAAATGCCCCAACCATTTCATATGTTGTTATGAGGATTCATATAAGAAACTCATTTTGTTGACCACGTAAAGACTGAGCAATATCCTAGACATCGGACAAATAACAAAATACGCCAAAAGCTTGATGGCTCGGGCCGTCGAGGATAGGTTTGATATAAAGATTAGTATGATCTCGTTAATGAGGCATTTAATTTCTTGAAATTGGATGCTCATTAGGTCTGCCACGTAACTCGTATTCGCTCGTTTTTATTTATCACTAAAGCTTAAAATTTTATGAAAATATCTTATCAAGCAAAGATCTTAAAATTTTTTAGAAGGAATTTTTCATTTAACAAATTATAAAATCGCAAAAAATTTTAAGCATCTTTTTTTATCTCAAAGCAAGTTGTAAAAATCACTAACTTTATGGGTAATTTCTTTACTATTTTTATTCTCATTATAATCTTCCAAAACTTCCGGACTCCAAATTTTCCTTCATTAGGTTTGTAATATTCATAACGCAATCAAAATTTAATGCTAAGGAAAATCGAGTTTAAAAATTTACAAACCATATAATCTTGATTTTTATGAACATTAAAGAATAAAATCATACCCTCTTGAGATCGAAGTTTCTCGGTGTTATAAAATCGCAAGAAAATCCACCGGGTTTTTGTTCCTTCCTTTGATCAACGTTAGCCACCCATATGTTTGGCCATGGAGGTGATCCACCAAGGAATAATAATGATTCAAGAAGATAGGTATTTTGGCTTAAACCCTAGTTTTCATCTCTATGTAAAAGGACGTCTTCCAAAAAATTGGAATTATGTAGGATGTTGTAAAAGTCATCTCTTATTTATAGATGCTGCAAACCCACCTTCTAACAATTAAGATTCGGATTTATTTAATTAATTAAATTCTTTTAATTAATTAAGCTCCCTAATCTTATTAGGATAATTAATTAAACTCCTTTAATTAATTTTCTTTCCTAATCCAATTAGAAATAAATGAGAGTACTTATATTAAATTAATTCCTAAACTCTTTTAGAAATTAAAATAATAATAATTGTAATAATATTAATAAGACTCCTCTTATTAATTTATATTTAATATTTCTAAAATATTAAATAATAAATATTAAGCTATTTAATTTATTCTATCACCATAGATTAAATTAAATATACTTAAATATATTATTACGATTATGCCATTAACTTCTTAAATAATTATTCTTCCTTTTGAATTGTGACCCTTTAGGTTCTCCATATTAAATCGGTTGTGAATAAATCAATTAGAAACGATTAATCTTATTTTAAATAAATAAATTAAAACAATTAATTTATTTAAATAAATAATATTTATTCTACAATAGGGATAAGCCTCCCAATAGCGATCAACGACTTTCAGATAATATAGATTTCAACATTAATCATAAAAGAACCTTTAAAATAGTTACCGTATGAATTCAATCCTTCCACCATAATGATGTCCCAATTAAATATAAGGCATGGAATTCTTGTCAGTCTTATTTTATTTAATTATATGTGTATTCGATCCTTAAATGCCTGACTCAAATAATGCAAATTAGAAACCTTTCTAATTTCATTCATTCTCGCCAAGGACTACTTGGTTGTCATTTATCGAATCACATAGGGACATTTCTCTTCTTTTTCATTAAGTGGTAGATTCTTTTATTGATCATACATTATCTCCATATACAACTTATTATACCCAAGCATACCTTTGATATACCCTAAGGGTCTTAAGGAATAAGTCAAAGTATAACTCATCATACACAAGATACTATGATGATCTCAAGTCCAAGGATTACTTGTACTACTATCACTACGAGAAATTCTATTGACAGCAAATAAAACTCCATTAGGTATTCCTTAGCGAAGCCAATGCCAAAGGAACTTATTCTCTAATAAAAGACTTCACATACTTGCTTTAGTGTCTTCACACAAATGATCATGAGATCAATCATCCTCATCCAATGAGCAAAGCAACGATGTATTCTACCCGGATTCACTAATCCCTCAATTTAGTAATCCAATGATTGGGAACTATTTTAGTTTTATTCTAAGAATTTAGATCTCATTAGAATGATCATCACCATTATTCTAAAAGCATTGCTTAAAACTACGGGTTTATAACATATTATAAAACAAAGATCATGTAGATAATTAAAAGCCTTTAAGAAATTAATACTTTTTATTAATAAATGAATAAGATTGTTACAAAGTATACGCTTTATCATCAAACATGATTGGCTTGTGTGCATACTACTTTCAATCTCCCACTTGCACTAAAGCCAATCGCCATTGTATCTTATACTCTTCTTCTCTAAGTGACGATTATCCATGTTGTTGGATAAGCTTTGGTTAATGGATATGTAATGTTGTTCTTGAGAGTCCACCATCTCTATAGTGATTTCTCATCTTTCAATGATTCTTATAATCAAATGAAAGTGCCACAACACATGTTTAGATCCAAGATGAGACTTAGGAACTATTCCTAGTTCGTAATGAACTTTTAATCCAAACAATCAACTTGCGACTTCAGTCTTTATCACTAAACCAAAGAATTTCTCATGTTTTCGGAACCTTTCCAATTCAACGCTTTGTTTTGAGTCCAGTTTTAATTTTCGCCACTCACGCGACCTCTCTTTTCAGAGTCCTGTGGGGACTATTAAGAGATACACCTGCAGCTCATCGACTATGAGACATCTCTTTGAGTTTGCCATGCCGAATTTACTTTAGCATCAAATGAATATACGTTCCTCGGGTTAAGTCTATCATTATCGATTTAACATATATTATTGGGAATGTCATCACGCCCCACCACAACTTTTGTACACACTTAGGTTCATTCTTATTTTTCGATAAATCAAACTCTTTCGATTGCTTTCATCAAAACGAATGTTCCATATTTGAGAAACTTGTTTCAATCCATTTCTCCGAGTGTCTACTTCATCGTATGTAACTTTGGATCATCATCTTCACGATGCGTTCATCATCATCATCTATGATGAATCCATTCCTCCCAGGTATCTTCATCACTTATTCCAGCATTTACTATCTAGGTTGTGGTGCAATAAGTCTATCTATAGGTTCCTCTTATTCGACTTATAGTGTTTTGTGGTTCTTGAACTTTTCAAGATCTATTATCCTCCCACTAGCCCCTTTTTAATGATAAACACCTTTATCTTAGTATGCGTTGTTCAGTGAATAAACACCTTTTGCTAAGTAGAATTATAGAACATATACCCTAAACTTACTTTTAGATGTCCCACAAATCAGTGATTTGTCAAATCTTGTCCCAAGCTTATCCTTTGAAACCTTTTCACATAAGTTGGACAACCCTATCTATCTTAACATACTTAAGATTAGGAATCCTCCCTCCATGCCATAACTTTCATGAGTCTTGGGGGGGATTTTACCTTTTCCGTATATGCAATGCGACCATTTCTAGGACATGAAGGATACCGGAATGCTCAGAAAATCATTATGGATCGCACTCACGTCCAATAAGGTACGGTTTTCATTCAGATACATCAATCAATTCATTTATAAGCATTTAGAAACTTTCTTCTAATTCGCTGGTTAATTTTATCCTTGTCTACCATACTTCCATAAATTACGTGAAATCAGTATCTGAAATTTATTTAATATTCGATAACCAAAATTGTTCATATCCAATGCATAAATGATACTTAAGAAAAATTTATTTCGTCGTGAACAGGAATGAGGTTAGCCTACGCAAGATGCTTCCTTTTCTTCCAGGTGTCGAGGCTTATCGTGCGATTGGAAGCAAACTCATTAATTCGACGCTTTTGTTCTTATTATCCTTTGTTTATGCCTTTATATTACCTTCTTAAATGAATTCTTCATTTCTAGATCCTTTGGCCTTTACCAATTAAGACTTGGTCTTTGTTGGAAAGTGACTTTTTTTCAATATGTTAAGCGATCGCTATTCTAGACTTCCAAGAGTGTAAAGTGCAGATGATCGAATCGACCTTAGCTCTATCCATCCCCAAAAACTTCGTTGTCCTCATTGATCCATCAAATTGATAATGTTAAGGACTTTATCGCATGTGTCCTTCGATGGATAAAGCGACATGGACATAAGATAAAGAACTATTCTCAAATTCCTTAACCAATGCATTAATTAAGTGATAGTAATTTTAGACATTGTAAAATTCCTCAGAAATGAATTTGTAATTAACAACATTTAACATACATTCTTTTATTAATTACCAAAATAAATTGGAGTCGCCGTATATTCAAAAAGAAAAATATCATCCTCAGTGGACACAACAAAACAATATTGTTCAATTTTCTTTATAAGCATCAATGTGATAAATTAACATCTCAAATACTTAATACTTCGGGCTTCTTGTGGTGACACAACAACTCATATTAAATATTTAATACTCTATTAATTTTATCATGCTTGTATGCTTTAATGTCGATATTCCAAATATCTTTGAACGCTTGGGACTTAATATAAAAAAATTGAGGGGTTTGTTATTAATTTGTTCTCATCTTGTTTAGCGCGTACGACGTATTTATGTTTGCTATAATATATAATATATATATAAAGTATAAGCATAGCATTATTATGTAGAATACTATATTCTACCCTAATTTATTACAGGATTTTTGATTCTTCAATTTTCTACTATTTGTAGTGTTAAATAAATAGAGTAGCAGTCGTGACTCAGGGATGCCTTGCTCCAACAAGCTCACTCGAGTTCATTGATCTCTAATTCTTCAAAAATTAATTCTAGCTATTCTATTACAAAACCATTTTAAATAAATAGAAACCTCGATCGTTATAGGAGGTAGATAATAGAATTTATATTAAGAAAAATTGTAGAGAATTTATGAGAATCTGTAATCCCATTTAATAAAACCCATACATTCATGCATCCAACTAAAATAAAATCCAATCATATTCGTCAAATAGTCCATAATCAATCCCATTTATTATCATACACATCACCATATGCATCAATAAATAATATTCATCCATGAATAATAAACATTCAATATATATATCGATATCATTTAATGGGCAAATTTAGTTAGTATAAAAATCTAATTTCAATCAAAATAAACCCATTTATTTTTTAATCAAATTTAAATCAAAATAAAACTATTTTATTTTAATTTATCCAATTTTGAATAAAATAAACTATTTTATTTTAAATCAAAATCTTTAATCAAAAAACTCTTTTATTTTAATTAATTATGGAATCCAATTCCAAGTAAAAAAAAATCTTTAATTAAAAAATAAACTCTTTTATTTTAATTAATTATGGAATCCAATTCCATGTAAAAAAAAATTATTAAAGGAAACATTTTGATTATCTTTCCTATTCACAAATAAACCCTTTATTTCAGAATAATATGAAATCTTATTTCATATCTAAATAAACTCCTTTATTTAAGGAAAATTAGATTCTCTTTCCTATTCACAATAAATCTTTTTATTTTGAATAATATGAAATCTTATTTCATATCTAAATAAACTCTTTATTTAAGGAAACATATAATCCAATTTCAACTCCAATTAGTTATCATGGAATCCAATTCCAACTCTAATAAGTTAGCATGAAATCTAATTTTAAAATTAAAATAAACTCTTTTATTTTAATATTAAAATAAACCTTTATTTTAAGATTAAAATAAACTTATTATTTTAATTATAAAATAATTAAGAATATTATATATATATATATATATATATATATTATAGTAATAATATATATATATATATATTATATTATATATATAATATTATACTTCATTTTAATCACGTTAACTTTTGATATAATCTCATTTAACTAAAAGCTTCACTAATTTTTATTTTTTTGATTTAGTGAATATTTCATTTAATTTAAAAAAAAAAAAATATGTGATTCAAAGATTTGTAGAGTTTCCTTGAAATTGGTAAAGCCACGTGAAGTATTAAAAAAAGAAACTTTTCAAGTTACGTATATACGTGTCTTAACTAATCTAAATCTGTTATTTTTTTTTTTTTTTCGGCGTACACCACTTAACTCGGCATTCCTTTAAAAAAAATCGCCATTTTAATAAATTTTATACAATTAAATTATGCTTAATTAAATTGTTCTAAACCTATATCAACATACGTATCAAATCAACCAATTAATAATTCGATAAAGGTTTGGCCTCGATACTCAATTAGGTTTGTGTAATATTCATACGAAATCAAAATTGCAAAAATAATGCGAAGCGTGTAAAATCGTAGTTTAAAAATTTACAAACCATATATCCAAGATCAATTTTACGCATAATTATTAATTAAACGAAATGATAAAGGATAAAATCATACCTCTCAAGATCGAAGCTTCCTCGTGCAAGTTCACCTCAGAAATCCTTTCGCTCAACTCGAATCCACCGTGTTTTGTTCTTCCTTTCGATCAACGCAATAGCCACCCATATGTTTGGCCTCAGAGGTGATCCACCAAGGAATAATAATGATTCAGTTAAGATGGGTATTTTGGCTTAAACCCCAGCTTTCATCTACATAGAAGACGTGACGATTTCTCCAACAAATTAGAATTGTATATCAGAGTATAAAGTCAACAACCCCATCACCCATAATAAGACTCTCTTATTTATAGATGTAGGCAACCCAGATTTCAACAAATCCCTTTCGAGTAAATAGGGGTTTCTTTACTATGACTTTTAGATGATCTCATTATGATCTTCCAAAACTTCTGGACTCCAAATTTTCTTTTTCGTCATTTCCTCTCGCTTAACTTGTCTCATTTTCTTTGGCTATTCAGAGCAACCCATTTAATGAGTTTTGGACCAATGACTCTTAAACCAAACGACTTTAGGACACTAGGTGTAAAGACACCCATTCAGGTTTAATTGCTCGAGTAACAAAGGCCACACTTCAAGATAAGTTAGGCGGTCTACTCTATTTGTTTCTTGCTTGACCCTATGTGGGGTCTATTTTCTTAGGCCCCCACGGGCTTAATTACTCGAGTAACCGATACCATAATTCGAATCTGCTCTTGCCTTATTCCTCCTCGCAATGCTCATTTTCTTAGGCACTAAGTTACCCATGTAGCTAAAGTTGGGCTGGTGACTCCCAAACAAGACGGCTTTAGGGCACGGGGTGTGAAGACACCCCTCTGGTTTAATTACTCGAGTAACCCAGGCCAAGATTCGAGACATTAGGTTGGCCGCTACTTACGTTCTATTTTTGCATTAATTGTCATTATTGTCGCCATAGTTTTATACCCCACAACAAAGAGTCAGGGTAATCGCAAAGTGCATACATGAATATGAGGTCGACTCTGCTCCAAAAAGTGCTTTGAACTAGGATGTTGTGCCTAATCAAAAGGTTGAATAGTCTTAATTCTCTAATCGTACCAATGATTTTTACTCCACGGAAGCTTATCAGAATTAAATCAATTAATAACAAGACAAATAAAATTTACTCTTTTAAAACCTTTTTTTAAGATTATGATGCAAGATTTATCTATACTTAAAATGTATATCATCACTAATGTATGTAAATGGAGACGAAAAAGAAATAAAAAGATGAAAACGTAGTACCTCATATGTGGATCGCTGTATTTTAAAAAAATTATGATTGGAAAAAATCAAATGATCGTATTTTCCTTTTAGGATGGTCGATAAATTCCCAAGTGTCGAGTTATCGTTGATTCTGAAATTTCTCTAGTCTTGTTTGACGTCTATTAAGTTGCTTCATTGTGTTAAATGAATGAGTTGATAAGATGTCGCGATCGCAAGAGTCTTTTACCTCATGACCCACATAGTGAACAGGTAGTGGGTATGGGCTTTGATGTTTGGGTGCCCTAATCATCATTTCTGATTTGTGGGCGCACTTGGGTTTGATGATTTTCTTCTGATTTGACGAAGGTATGGTATTGAGGGTGTCACTCTTTGAAGGTCCTTAAAGGGGCCATAAGATAGTTGGTTGTATCTTTGAGTCAATATTTTTTTGTGATCTTCTTTATATTTACATTTTTCATTGCCTTGGTTTGTATCTATCCTCGCTGATTATCATGCTTGATATATCGTTGGGTTTTTTTTTATTTCATATTATCGTTCTGACTTTGATGATTGATGTCGAGAGGCTTTCAGATTCTACTGAATTGGACCTAAGTGCTCGGCTTGGTTTATGATGTGATGGTTTAACTGGGCTTGGTTAGATCAACAAGGCTTGATTTGTGGCTTTTATCTCAAGGAACAAGTCGTCGGGTATGAGATATACTTTGTCACGATGGCCACTTACGCACTTCTGTAAGTCAAAAAGGAGATCAAGTATTCTCGAACTTCAGGGGTTGATGATTTGTTGAAGATTCGTATCTTGTGATTGCTAATTGTTGAAGGGGTTTTGTGATTTTTCGTAATTATTAGACTGTGCCATCATCGATTGTGTACGTACTCCTATGAAAAGAGATAAGGTCTTACGTAGTTCACCCAAAGGATATCATAAGATTTTTGATTTTTTCTTGAGAAACCTAAGTTAATACATTAACTTACAGATGAACATTAAGATAGGTAACATGCCTCGAATTTCTTATCTCTTGAGGTTCCCAATCTTTTGCTATGAACACTTGCTGACTTGAATTGGATCTGAATTTCCTCATTCCTCGGTATAGCTGTGGCGCCCCAAAATAGGTATATATCACCCATCTTGAGTCGCCAGAAAATACACTATTGACAACTTCATTTATACACCTATCGTGCAAAATACGACGACATATATACTATGAGTTTCAATACAAATATATATACCAACTCTAACTCATGTCATAATTGCACCTTATATAAAGGTACAGTCAATAACTGTTTTAGAAATTAAAATCTTTGGGAAGTGCTCAAGGAAACCTTCGTACATGGGAAGCCATGCGTCTAGGTTATGATAGATATCATATGTCCACAGAATTATCCTTGGTTGATCCAATAGACCCCAAAGAAAAACAAGAAGATTACTATCATGTTCCTTCCAATGGTGAGTCTTCTCTTGATATATAACTATCTCCAATGTCTGCAATTGAGAACTATATTTTATCCAAACTCCAAGATTATATAGGTAGTGCTTGTAAATATACTAAGCAAGTGGATGTGCACAACCCTGTCTTATGATAACACGAGGTTGTATGTCATTAGACATCTTGTATGATAGTGGCAAAACACCCTTCCAAAGTTGGGTTCACCTCACCCTATTCGGTTCACCAAAATTAAATATCAAATGGTGTATACAATACGACACACTTATCTAAAGTTCTCAATAAAATTATTTCCATACTATTTAGGGAGAACCTCAATAGCTATAGACCACCGCTTATTCCCTCATTATCCCCGCTCGACCCAAAATACACACTCTTATTACACCGAAGAAATTGTGAAGCAAAAGGGTGAGCACAAATAACCCAATAAAGAATATCGTAACTAAAGATAAATAAATTATCAATAGCCTTCACAAGAATAAATCGTAGATTTAGAACATATCATAGATGATAAAACTTTTCAACCATAGTTACAAATGAACGATCAATCCATTAGAAGAGTCAAATAGACTATAAAGTCTATTATTTTCTCCACGTTAAAAAGTCTAACAACAATATTTTATCCTCAGTAACATCAATCAACAGCCCTTTCCACAATCATATGAATAACTCATAATCATAATTGTGATTCTAAATCCTCTTCGCACCCAAGATTTAAGAAGATAATTTTCATCACCTATCTTTACCTGAAACATCAAAGATCATGGTTATACCAAATCACAGTTCCTGTTTATAATCATACTTAATAAATTCATCTTTGCACTACGGGTCAAAGATATTCATTAACAGTTCATCTTTGCACTACATGCCAAAGATATTCAACAACAGGTCATCTTTGCACTACAGGCCAAAGATATTCATTAATTCATCTTTGCACTACAGGCCAAAGATATTAATATCTCAAAGAAATACATAATCATTTCAGAATTTATATAAACCATAATTATAACCGAATAATCATGACTATACCGAATAATCCCTGGTCATAATCATACCAAAAACTGTCCATCAATGCACTACAGGCTACTGAGGACTTGCACCACATCATTTATAACATTACAGGTCATGATTATACCGAATAATCCCTGGTCATAATCATACCAAGTCCATCTATGCACGTAAGCCAAAGATGACATTCATCACAATATAAGTATGAGGATGATGACAATGATATAATAATTCAATAAAACAAGTTCAAGAATAAATTCTAAAGATTTATAAGTTAATTTATCTTGAAATTAATTACGTACAAATTGTCAACATGATACTGCTTTGTGGAGTAAAATTCAAGAATGCTCAGAAGAATATTTCTATGAAAAGATACCGGATGAAGCGCAAATATTCAGGATATTCTATTAATTTCATGGAGTATAGAAGCCAAAAATTTAACCAAATGAGTATCATAAAATATATGAAACTACAAATGGATTTTCATTCGCTATGCGGTAATCCACGTAGACAGATCATTTCCACAATTTAATAAGGAATGAATACGAAGGATCATTCACCATGCATGTGATAATCCACATAGACAGGTTATTTCAACAGAATAATATAGAATGGAACCAGGTCTAGCGTAATCCGCACAGACAGGATATTCCAACAGAATAATAAAGAATGAAATAATAGAAGAATTCACCATGCATTCGATAGACCGCACAGACATGTTATTCCAACAGAATAATAAAGAATGGAACCAAGTCTAGCGTAATCCGCATAGACAGGATATTCCAACAAAATAATAAAGAATGGAATAACAAAGAATTCACCATGCATGCGATAGACCACATGAGGCAGTTATTCCAATGTAATAATAAAGAATGGAACCAGTGTCTAGCGTAATCACGCACATGCATATGATATTCCAAATGTAATAATATAGAATGGAATAACAAAAGAATTTCACCATGTATGCGATTATTGCGCAGATAAAGTTATTCTAACATAATAATAAAGATTGGAATAATGAAGCTCTCTTCATGAATACGAAAGAAATAATACCCTTACCTTAGAAAGAAATCGGATAATTTGAATAACAAAAGAATTTCACCATGTATGCGGTACTTTTATGAAAGCAGTTTATTCTAACATAATAATAAAGAATGGAATAACAAAAGAATTTTACCATGTATGCGGTACTTAGATGAGCGAGTTATTCTAACATAATAATAAAGAATGGAATAATGTAAGCTCTCTTCATGAATACGAAAGAAATAATACCCCTAACCTTAGAAAGAAATCTGATACTTTGGTAGAGAGGTAGCAGACTTCTCTTCTTTCTCTCTATAATTTCTCTCTATAATAATTGCTCTATAGCTTTAGTGAATTGGTGAGAAATAAAGGAAGAATGAGCTTCTATTTATAGAAAAATATATTTTGATAATTGCATATTTTGGGGCTTGAAATATTATAATCAATACCTTGAACTTTTCTTTTATTTTTAATTTAGTCCCGCAAGTATTATCAAACTTGCACCACCTCGCCTAATAGTAAATAATGTGAATCAATAGTTCAATCATGTGAATCAATAGTTATAATCACGTGAATATACGAATTAGAGTATAGTACCTCCATCTATACTTCCATTTTTAACTTAGTCATGCAAGTATTATCAATCTTGCACCAACTCCCCTAATAGTACAAGAATGTGAATCAATAGTACACATACATGTGAACAAATAGTTATAATCATGTGAATTAATAGCAATTAATTGCTCATTTATCCTAAGCATTAATCCGAATCGGTCAAGATAACTTCCAGACATCAATTAATATCGAAATAAATGTCGATTTCCACTAATACTAATAATTCCAACACAATGGAATATCAATTTCATCTTTAATAAACACGAACTTATTCATCATTAATATTATAACTCACAATATTTAACAACCGAGTGTCGCTCCCGGAGAAGAGGGGCTTTTCGATAAGGATTTCTCTTATCGGCCGCAATTAGATGACCAAACCTCTCCTCGATGTAACTTCTGACATTGTAAATATTGTAATTTAATAATATGAATAACTTTGTCGTCTCAATTATTGATTTAATAATATATCATATAACGCAGATGATATTGTGACAATAATCGAATCAATAATATGAGAGATATGATGAAGTAATTACTGTAGCAATAATTGAGTATAATTGAATGACTTCTCACGTAAGCATCAATAATCAATACCGTGTGCTACTATGCAACCACGCGTATTATTGTACTTTTACTACCGGGTAGTTCAACAGTTTAACGGTAAAACTTCCGCCGTTATTTTTATAAAAAGATTATTATGTCGTTTTCTAACTACGACAATACTTCCGCTAATGGGGTCCACTAATGATTGTGCCAGTCCGCATTTAATATTCCTGTTAAAACGAATATTCCCACCAATCGAATATTATATAACCACTTGCTTACTTTGAAAAATTTGTAAATATTACCCACAACTATAACATTATATCAAATCCACACCATAATATTCAAAAATATATTTCGAGAAAATTATTCTTTATTCATAAAAGTTGGGGTCTTACAACCTCCCCTTCTTATGAAATTTTGTCCTCGAAATTAGGGTGCGTAACTGGTATGTCGAAGAGGTGAGGATACCTTGATTTTATTTCAGATTCTAACTCCTAGGTCATTTCCTCAATATCGTGGTTTCTCCACAAAACTTTCACTTGAGGTATAACTTTAGAGCATAGAATATGATCTTTCTTATCCAAGATTTTAACAGGTTCCTCTTCATACGTTAAATCTTCCTCTATCTCGTCTAGTTCTAATTCAATAATGTGGTTTGAGTCTTTCACATATTTATGTAATATAGATATATGGAAAATGTTATGAACACGAGACATACTTGGCGGTAAGGCGAGTCTATAGGCCACAGTTCCTACTCGTTCGAGGATTATAAATGGGCCAATAAATCGAGGATTGAGCTTTCCCCTCTTTCCAAATTTTGTAAATCCTTTCCATGGAGCAACACGTAACAACACATGATCTCCAATATTAAATTCCACATCCTTTCGATGAAGATCAGCATAACTCTTTTGTCGATCTTGTGAGGTTTTTATTCGTTGTCGGATCGTTTAAATCTTTTCTGTAGTCATACGTTCCAAATTTGGTCCCAACAACATTGCTTCACCCACCTCATCCCAACATACTGGAGAACGACACCTTCTTCCATACAACACCTCAAATGGAGCCATGCCAATACTTGCTTGATAACTATTGTTGTAGGAAAACTCCACCAATGGTAAAAACTTGTACCAACTTCCCTTGAAGTCAAGGACACAGAGTCTTTATAAATCTTCAAGAGTTTGAATAGTCTTTTCTGACTGCCCATCTGTTTGAGGATGATATGCCGAACTAAATCCTAAATCCGTGCCCATAGCTTTTTGTAAACTAACCCAAAATCTTGAAATGAATCTTGGGTCTCGATCAGAAACTATGGATACTGACATACCATGCAATCTTATGATCTCGTTTATGTACATGCTAGCAAGACGTTCAAGTGTAAAAGATTCTCGTATTGGTAAGAAATGAGCAGACTTGGTCAATCTATCAACAATTACCCAAATCGCATCTATGCCTTGAGAAACCTTGGGAAGACCAGTAACGAAATCCATGGTAATGTGCTCCCACTTCCATTCTAGAATTTCAAGCGGTTGCAATGGACCTTTTGGCACTTGATGCTCCACCTTGACTCGTTGACAAGTTAGACACCTTGAGATAAACCCTACTATCTCTCTCTTCATATTGCTCCACCAAAATGTTTGTCGAAGATCACAATACATTTTGGTACTCTCAGGATGGATTGCAAACGGTGTGTTGTACGCCTCCATCATGATTTAATACTTCAAGTCAGAATCGTTAGGAACACAAAGTCTGGAGTTGACTCGAAGTATTCCTTCTTCATCGATTCTTGCTTTCGGAATAGCACCTTCTTGCACTTTCTTCTTCATACGCATCAGCTCCAGGTGTGTAGTTTGAGCATCTTTAACTTTATAAATTAAAGTCGGTTCCACTCGTATATTCGCCATCATCACATGGGTCCCTGGAGTCTTTAACTCTATTTCCATCCTTTCCAAGTTATACAAAATGGGTCTTTGCGTTGACAATATTGCACTTTCATGCCGCATATGATCTTCTACTCAATGCGCCGCCTCTTACGCTCGCTTTTCCAGGATGGTATTGGATGGTATGATCATAATCTTTCAACAACTCGAAGCCATCGTCGTTCTTAGCATGTTTGAGTTTCTTTTGAGTGAAGAAATATTTGAGGCTTTTATGATCCGTATAGAGATCTCCACCTTCTCTCCATACGTAATGCCTCCAAATCTTAAGCGCAAAAATGATCACGCCATCTCTAGATCATGAGTAGGATAATTCCTCTCATATTCTTTGAGTTAATCGTGAGGCATAGGATATGAATTTCCCATGTTGCATGAAAACACATCCTAACCCTTTGCTCGAAGCATCACCGTTGATGACAAATCTTTCCGAGCTAGATGGTATTGTCGTAGCAAATTTTGAAATGAGTTTCTCTTGAGTTCTTGAAAACTCTTTTCACATTCCTCACTCCAAATTAATTTTGTATCTTTTCGAGTCAATTTGAGTTAATGGAGTAGCGATTCGAGAAAACCTTCTACGAAATCTCCGATAATAACCAAATAAGCCGAGAAAGCTACGATTTCTATCATTTTCGACTTAGGTTGCTCCAACTTTGAATTGCTTCAATCTTTGTTCAATCAATGGATAATTGAAACACTTCCGCCATTATTTTTATAAAAGATAATTACATTATTTTTACTACTGACGATAATACTTGGTTGTGGGGTCCATCAATGATTGTGTCGTTGTCGTCATGAATATTCTCTGTTAAATCAAATATTCCCCACCATTCAATATTATATAACCACTTGCTTACTTTGCAAAATTTGTAAATATTACCCACAACTATAACATTATATTATATCCACACCATAATATTCAAAAATATATTTCGAGAGAAATTAATCTTTATTCATAAAAGTTGGGGTCTTACAACCTCCCCTTCTTATGAAATTTCGTCTTCGAAATTAGGGTACATACCTGGTACATCGAAGAGGTGAGGATATTTTAACTTCATCTCAGATTCTAACTCCCAGGTCATTTCTTCTACATCGTGGTTTCTCCACAAAATTTTGACTTGAGGTATAACCTTGGAGCGTTGAATATGATCCTTCTTATCCAAGATTTTAACAGGTAACTCTTCATACGTTAAATCTTCCTCTATCTCATCTGGTTCTAATTCAATAATGTGGTTCGAGTCTTTAACATATTTACGTAACATAGATATATGGAAAACGTTATGAACACGAGACATATACTTGGCGGTAAGGAGAGTCTATAGCTACACAGCTCCTACTCGTGCGAGGATTAAAATGGGCCAATGAATCGAGGATTGAGCTTTCCTATCTTTCCAAATCTCGTAACTCCTTTCCATGGAGCAACACGTAACAACACATGATCTCCAATATTGAATTCTACGTCTTTTCGATGAAGATCAACATAACTCTTTTATCGATCTTGTGAGGTTTTTATACATTGTCGATCGTTTGAATCTTTTAAAAGTAGTCATACGTATCAACTCCGGTCCCAACAACGTTGCTTCACCCACCTCATCCCAAAGATATCGAGAACGCACTTTCTTCCACACAACGTCTCAAATGGAGCCATGCCAATACTTGCTTGATAATCATTGTTGTAGGAAAACTCCACCAATGGTAAGAACTTGTCCCAACTTCCTTGAAGTCAAGGACACGAGTCTTAATAAATCTTCAAGAGTTTGAATAGTCCTTTCCGACGCCCCATCCGCTTTGAGGATTATATGCCGAACTAAATCGTAAATTGCGTGCCCATACCTTTTTGCAAACTAACCCAAAATCTTGAAGTGAATCTTGGGTCTCAATCAGAAACTATGGATACTGACATACCATGCAATCTTACAATCTCGTTTATATACATACTAACTAGACGTTTAAGTGTATAAGTTTCTCGTAGCGATAAGAAATGAGCAGACTTGGTCAATCTATCAACAATAACCCAAATCGCATCTACGCCTTGAGAAACCTTGGGAAGACCAGTAATGAAATCCATGGTAATGTGCTCCCACTTCCATTCTCTGAATTTCAAGTGGTTGCAATAGAGCTTTTGGCACTTGATGTTCTCGCCCGACTCGTTGACAAGTTAGACACCTTGAGATAAAAACCTCGCTCTCTCTCTATATTGCTCCACCAAAATATATGTCAAGATCACGATACATTTGGTATTCCAATCGTGGATGGATTGCAAACGCGTGTGTTGTATGCGCCTCATCATGATTTAATACTTCAAGTCGTAATCGTTAGAACACAAAGTCCGTAGTTGACTCGAAAGTATTCCTTCTTCATCGATTATTGCTTTCAAAATAGCACCTTCTCAAGCAAGACTTTTCTTATATCTGCATATGTTCCTCATCCTAAATTGGACAGGACTTTTATGGTCACCAAGGATGATCACCTTCATTGTCTGTATTCATAAGTTTAGTATTGACGTCTTTCCATCCTTGTGAATATCCTCTTCTTGAAATGTTAACTTTATCATCCATTTACACCATTCCTCCGTTTTGTTGTCCACCGTTTAGATGAAAAGCTACTATTATATTATCAACTTATTTGCTTTTTCTCTGTCATTGGTTTATTATCGTTATCGTAAGCATTAACTGGCAGCCCTATTCATAACATCTAATATAAACACTATTTAGTGAGAAATTAGTATCATTGTACAGTATCTGGGTGTCTATAATTTGAGCAACTTTAACTTTATCAATTAAAGCCTGCTTTCTACTCAGATATTTGCCTTTATCACATGGGTCCCCGGAGTTTTAACTCTATCTCCATCCTTTATAAGTCATATAAAATGGGCCTCATATGACAATATCGCTGTCGTGCACTGCAGTATGATCTTACACTCGATCTACTCAATGGCGTCACCATTACGTTATTTTTGTATAAAAAGATAATTAGTCGCTTTTTAACCTACGACAATACTTCCGTTAGGGGTCCACTAATGATTGTGCCGATTGAAATATTTAATATTCCCTATCAAAAAATGAATATTCTCATGACAAATCGAATATTATATAACCACGTGTTTACTTTTAGCAAAAATTTGTAAATATTACCCACAACTATAACATTATATGTAGCTCAATCCACACCATAATATTCAAAATATATTTCGAGAAAATTATTCTTTATTCATAAAAGTTGGGGTCTTACACGATAAATGTTTTAGAAATTAAAATCTTTAGGAAGTGCTCGAGAAACCTTCGTATACGGGAGGCAATGTATAGGGTTATGATAGATGTCATATGTCCATTGAGAATTATCCTTGGTCAATTCCAATAGACCCCCAAAAAAAATGAGAAGATTACTATCATGTTCCTTCCAATGGTGAGTCTTCTCTTGATATATAACTATCTCCACTCTCTGCAATTGAGAACTATACTTTAACCAAACTCCAAGATTATATAGGTAGTGCTCGTAGATATACTCAGCAAGTGGATGTTCACAACCTTGTCTTATGATAACATGAGGTTGTATGTCATTAGACATCTTGTATGATAGTGGCAAAACACCCTTCCAAAGTTGGGTTCACCTCACCCTTTAAAAACATTATGATGATATGGCGTGTACAATAAATACACACACACTTATCTAAAGTTCTCAACAAAATTATTTCCATATTATTTAGGGAGAACCTCAACAGCTATAGACCACCGTTCTATTCCCCGGTTATCCATGCTCGACCCATCTACACTCTTATTACTTGAAAGGAATTGTGAAGCAAAAGGGTGAGCACAAATAGCCCAGTAAAGAATATCATGACTAAAGATAATTAAATTATCAATAGCCTTCGTCAGTAATAAATCAGAGACTTAGAACATATGGTAGATGATAAAACTTTTCAACCATAGTTGCAGCAGAACGAGCAATCCATTAGAAGAGTCAAATAGACCATAAAGTCTATTATTTTCTCCACGTTAAAAATCCACCAACAATATTTTATCACTATAACATCAATCAACAGTTCCTTTCCACAATCATATGAATAACTCATTATCATAATTGTGATTCTAAATCCCTCTTCGCACCCAGGACGAAGATAATTTTCATCACCTATCTTTACCTTAAACATCAAAGATCATGGTTATACCAAATCACAGTTCCTGTTTATAATCATACTTAATAAATTCATCTTTGCACTACGGGCCAAAGATATTCATTATCATTTCATATTTGCACTACAAGCCGAAGACATATAACTGTATTTTAGAAGAGTCAAGTAGAGCATGATATCTACTATCTTCTACGAATTTAAAAGTTTATTATCAATATTTTTTCGCTGAGACTCAGCTTAATAAATAATCACATCATCGAATAACCCTGCACTATGGCAAAAGATATTCGTTAATATCACATCCATGAATTATCCATGCACTACGGGCTAAGGATATTCATTATTATCACATCCATGAATTAATATTTCATTCTTTGAAACTCAAATTTCGATAATTAATCCACATCATCGAATCATCCCTCGCACTATATGGGCCAAGAATATTCGTTAATATAACGACCACGAAATTATCTATGCACTCTGGGCCAAAGATAATCGTGTTTTCATCAACCAGTCATGATCATGCCATTAAATAATTCATCTTTGCACTTGGTCAAGAGAATCCATGGCCATAATCATACCAAAAATCGTCCCATCAATGCACTACGGGCTAATGAGAACTTTTACCACATCATTTGTAACATTAAGGTCATGATTATACCGAATAATCCCTGGTCATAATCATACCAAGTCCATCTATGCACTATAGGCGACAGATTACTTTTATCATAATATAAGCATGAGGATAATGACAATGATATAAAGAATCAATCAAATGAGATAAAGGATAAATATTAAACATTTATAATACAATTTATCCAGCGTTCAATAATAATCAAATGTTATCAATCACTTAATAATCTCATAGTCTAATATCATTAGTATTATAACAATATTTAAATCATATCTTAAACTTATAAAAAATTTATTTTAATTGTTTACACTTTACTAATTAATGCATTTAATCATCCTAAAATGCCAAACTCATAAGATTTCATCATCAATAACCAAAACTCTCATCACAAATCTGCATATACCTTATATAGGATTTCCAAGCCATAAAATTCTATTTTCTAATTTTGTTACTTCACATAACATATTTAATTCATTTACTCATAACTAGTTCATTTTCATGAAAAATACCAAATCAGTCCCAAAAATATTTCTTTTCTGGGATTTAGCAGAAAATAGTCTCATATTAAACATATATTTTTCTCGGAATTTTAAAAATTCATTTACTATTTTTCATATGGCCAAAACTTTCGAATATTTAGACATTTTTTATAACTGTACTTTTGTCCAAAAATTTCGAAATTTACACGGTATACTTCTGTTATATACATGTACTCCCAATAAAATTTTATCAATTTTGGAGTTAACCACAAGGAGTTATAAGGGTTTACTTTTAAAATAGTCTTTTCCGTTAATCACAAGGAGTTATAAGGGTTTACTTTTAAAATAGTCTTTTCCCATAAAATTCATAACTCTTAATCTATACATCCAAAAATCGCCATTTTTGGACACAAAATAGAAAACTCATCAAATTATCATTTTAAATTTTTTCAGAATTTTTGAAGGTCAGAAAAATTACGAAACTGCAAATGGATTTTCTCCCACCATGCGGTAATTCACGTAGACAGATCATTTCAACAGAATAATAAAGAATAGAATAATAGAAGAATTCACCATGCATGGGATAGACCACACAGACAGGTTATTCCCAACAGACTAATAAAAAAAATAGAACTAGGTCATGCGTAATCCGCACAGACAGGATGTTCCAACAGAATAATAAAGAATGGAACTCGGTGCATGCGTGTCCAGCATGATGCGGGATATTCCAACCAGTAATAATAAAGAACGGAATAACAACAGAAATTCACGGGCATACGATAGATCGCATGCAGACGAGTTATTCCAACGAAATAATAAAGAATGGAATAATGAAAGAATTTCACCACGTGTATGCGATGCTTGAGTGTATAGGCGGTTATTCCAACATAATAATAAAGAATGGAATAACAACCCCTTATGAGCATTAAAAGAAAATAACTCTCTTTATGATACGAAAGAATAATACCCCTTACGAGTATTGAAAGAAAATAACTCTCTTCATGAATACGAAAGAATAATACCCCTTATGAGTATTGAAAGAAAATAACTCTCTTCATGAATACGAAAGAATAATACCCTTTACTATAATAATAATATCCTTTACCTTAAAAGAAGAGTATTAAGCCGGTAGAGGCGAGGATATTCTTGAAGAAAACTTATCTTGCTTTTCTTCGCCGAAAACTTCTTAAAACTCTAAAGAAATACGCCAAGATTATAAAGAAGAATTCTCCTAATTTACGGTGTATTTTCAATTCTAACTAAGCATCTTATTTATAGGAGAATGGAAAGGATACTATGCAATAAAATATAATATATTCTATTTATAATATATATATATATATATATATATATATTTATTTAAAATCTAATAAAATAAATAACTTTATAAAAGTATTCTATTTTATATAAAAAGTTTTCTGTTTTATTACATTTATAATAATAATAAAACAAAATTCATCATCCTTATTATAATTCACACTATTAACCGAGGCAAATTCGCTCCTGGAAAGAGGGTTTTTCAATAAGGATTTCTCCTATTATGCGGCCTTGATTAGGTGACCAAACCTCTTCTTGTGTAACTTCTAGTAATCGTTAATATTGCAAATAATAATATTAATAACTTTGTTATCTCAATTATTGATTTAATAATATATAAAATATTGACAATAATTGAATCAAATAACGTGAGATACTTATGCAACAATTCTTCGTAGCAATAATTGAACAAAACCGAAGTGACTTCTCACGTAAGCATCAATAATCAATAAAGATGTCTACTACGCAACTAATGCCAGACATTACTATACTTTTAACACCGGGTGTTTCAACGATTAATCGTAAAACTTCCGCCGTTATTTTTATAAAAATATTTTTGTCGCTTTCTCAATCCGGCAATAATTCCGTTATGGGGTCCACCAATGATTGTCTTTGTCGTTTAATATTCCCCGACCAATCAATATAATATAACAACTTGCATACTTAGCAAAATTTATAAATATTACCCACAACTATAACATTATATCAAATCCATACTATAATACTTAAAAAAATATTTTGAGAAAATTAATATTTATTCACAAAATTTGGGGTCTCACACTGGTCCCCATAAATCACAATGAATAGTTGAAATAGGCTCTTCTCCAATAAAGAAAGTTTACAGCTTTTTCCTAGCTGATAACTAGTATAAATTGTTGATTACTTATTCCATAGACTGACATCTAAGCAATAAATAGAGTTAAGAGATTTTAGCATCTTAGAGTTAGGATTTAATCTTTAATGCCAAATGTCCTGGGAATTTTTATTTGTCCTATCTATTGCCATTGCATTGTTGAGCCCTTTATCTAGTCCATATAGGTCACCCTTCTTGCTCCCCTTTACTAACTCCTTGTGTGTTATCTGATCCTTAACAAAGAATTGATCATCCGTAAATTCTAGTATACACTTATTATCCTTAGCAAGTTGACTTACTAACAGTAGATTCTTCTTTTATTCGGGAACAACTAGAACTTCTTTTAGTTTCAATTTAGAGGAAAACTCTTTCTCTCCAACATGAGAAATACCTAATTGTGTTCCATTTCCAATGATAATCTTATTTGTGCCAAAGTATGGTGTTATAGTGGAGAGGTTACCTGCAGTGTGTGCCATGTGTGCACTAGCTCCAGAATCTTTGTAGAGATTGTTGTCAAGGTAGGGCTTCCCTCTTTGTGCAATTAGTGCTTGTGGTACTTCATCTGTAGACTAATAAGAAAAGTCCCACCTGTAGAAGCAATTTATAGCAGTGTGATTATTGCGTCCACAAATTTGGCATTCTTGTGCTCCTGGAGAAAATGAACCTCGTGTGTTGTTTGCAGGCCTAGCATTGAACTGATTGTCATTGAAGTTGTTAAAATTTGGTCCATGATTTCTCCCAAAATTATTGGTTGATCTATAGAAGCTTTGCTATGTAGGTCTAAAACCTCATCTTCACGAGTTAAATTCATTATTAAAACAAAACTGAGATATATTACCTCTTCCAGTAAAAAAAATTTCCTCTAAAATTGTTGCCACAGAATCCTTCTCCTGTGATTCCATTTAGAGCAACAAATGCTAAATTATAATCCACTGTAGCAGGTGTTATTGGAGGAGATATTTCATGTTTTTGTTGCTCCTTTTCTTCTTCTCTCATATCATAAGATCTTAATGCATTGATCAATTGATTGAAAGTTGGATAGGGTGGCTTACCAAGCATCACTGTCCTAAATGTCTTATATTGTGTCCCCAGTCCTTTTGCAAAGTATATCACCTTGATGTCATCTTAATATGTTTGTGTATGGATGTAACTCCATCACAAATTCCCTTGAATTCCTTGATATATTCATCAATGGTTTTTCCTTCAAGCTTAACATTTTGCAGTTGTTGTTTGAGTTAAAATTTCTTATCCTTTGTCGCTTGAAGCAGATGTTCTTCCAAGCTTTCCTAGATATTATTTCCTGTTTCACAACTTCAAATAAAATACATACATTCTTCAGTAATAGTATCGGTGAACCAGCTGCACAAAAGGTGTCCTTTTCTTGTTATACAGTAAAGTCTGGATCAACTTCAATCTTACCTTCATCCTTGGATAAAGTCTCCTCTGGTAGCTCTTTTTCAACCAAATAGATTATCTTCATTGTTTGCATAAGTCGTTGCATCTGCCTCTTCCATAGTAGGTAATTATCAAGCTTAAGCTTGACAGTGCAGATATTGATCAAATGATGCAATGAGCTAGCATATAAGGTAAGTGTTATGGTGGCAATGAATTCTGTTTTGTAAAAAAGTAATTTAGAGAAAACAATTGATTAGTATCTAGAACCCGAAAGTAGCTTTGATACCATATAAAGAAATAGGAAAACAATATATTTCGGGAAAAATTATTGCTTGTTATTAATCATTTCAGTTACACATATATATAGTATACAACTTCTAATGTGATACAAAGATAAGTATCGTATCAGATTGATCTTATCTCCTTATCTCCAACAACTCAGTTCATATCTAGTTGTTAACTTAACTTCCTGCAGTTATACTTCTCTTTATATTAGTTTCATCATAACTAGAACTCTCATTTATCATCTGCTCCATGATTCTCAATAATATATATATTAAAGCATTAGACAAACACGAATCTAAGGAGATCTTACGTATTTACACGAGATACGAACAAAGAGGGGCTAATCACCTCTGAACCAAAGTTGTAAACCTTCCAAGGACTCGTATATTGAAAGTTGCTAGGATAAGATCTATATGTATGAAATTGTATAAACTGAGATTTGTGGTGTTCTGAATCAAGATACAAGCTCTTTCTCTCTCTAGCTCGCAGATTCTCTCTCTCCAAAAGGCTCTCTCTAGATCTGCTGAAATCCTCCCATTTGAAGAGGAAAAAAGGGGGACCCGCAGGTCCAATTGAGGCAGTCGCAGATACACATGCGACTGGCCTGAGGTGGGCCCCGTTTACTCGTTTTTTGTGTCACGAAGTTTGTTTTTGTGCTATCCACTGAAACGTCCATAACTCTCAATTCGGGAGGAGTTAGGAGACATGTCATACCATTACGAAAATCTCTTTCTGATAGCTTCGCAATGGTTTATTATTTGTCCAATTCTAAGTTCTAGAATATAGGTAAAAAGGGAAAAACCATCCCTAGGTAGATGACAGCTAGTCATTCTCCTTGCTTTGTAGACGATTGTTCGTTCCTTTCAATCCGGAATAGTTGGGAGACGTGTCATACCAATCCAGAAATTTATTTTCGAGGGCTACGCAGTGTCATCAATTTTGACCATTTTCGGATCCAAGAAGATGTAGCGAAAAGCAAACGGGTATCTTCCGGAGTCAGCGGGATAGTCGACTAGTTTGTCTGCAGATTTAGGATCGCTGTGGTAGTTTCTTATGAATCCATCCTCAACTCGACGATCCTTACTTGTATATGTTGTTGTCAGGGAAAAATTACACTTTTGCCCTTCCAGGACGTTGTCTCTAGGGTCAAAGTTGTTATTGCTATCCCTCAGGGATATCTCCGGGGTTGAAGCTGTTGTTGTTGTCCCACTAAGTTGTCTTTAAAGTTTGAAATGACGCTTTTGTCTCGCTGAAGGTTAATAAAAGAAAACTCGAGTGTCTACAATATTACTATAAAAAATACATCAAAATTCGTAAAACAAAGGCAAGGGTAATATGACACATCTATTTATAAACTAGTTACTCGTTGTCTTGTAAAACGTTTAATGGATTTTTAGCTTCGATTTTAATTATAATACAACTAGATGTAATCTAAATTATAGAACAATTAGATGGGTAGTTTGCTATCCGGAAAACAAAATAAAAAGATCAACAAGATTGCTATAAAAAAAAATCCCAACTTCCCCTTTTTCGCCTAATTGTAAACTATATAAGTTATGAAATCTTCTTTCTAGAGCTAATTTCAATAAATAGAAAACATTCTATACTTCTCACATACAAATCACCAATTAAGTTAAAAAAAAATAACAAATCTAAAAATTCTCTAAAATTAATTTCATAGTTTCCTCCAACATCTTAATAGTTACACATTGGAATGACATTGTTGTTGTATGATTTTGTCCTTAAATTAGATAATTATCCTGTTATATATAGAGGGAGAGAAGTCACACATTATATTCTTTTAAGTAAAAATTAAATGCATGCTAAAAAATCACATAATTGTAAATGTCAACTTGTACAAGCTATCAGTTTACTTGGTTTTTTTTTTTTAAGAAGTTTAATTTATTAAATTATTATCAGTACACGAATTATACTCTAACAGCACCTGCACTACACAACTAATCCGGACTTAATAGATGAGAACTAATGTAAATTTTTTGCACCTGCACTACACAACTAATCCGGACTCTAATTGAATTTTGGGTTAGGAGAAAGAGAATTAATGTAAATCACTCATTTATGATGTGACAGTTTAATTATCTAGCCAAGTAAGATATGATATATAGCTGATGTTAAATTAGTCCATGCAAAAAATTATTTAGTTGACTTGTTTATTTTTCCCAAACTTTTAAGGACAATCTTTTATTACTTGAGTCATCTTCTTAAAGACGAGTTAAATCTATTTTTGTCAGTGTACTTGATCTCAATTTATAAATAAATCACTGGGTTGAAAAAATATTTCAGTCAATTTATTGAACTAATTTTTTTTACAAAAATTGAATTTCCGTCTATGAGCATTAAATGTTAATAATAAAATCTATGTGACGCCATGTTGGATGCTTACATGGATAATCAGCATATTAAAAAAGACAACAAATTTATATAAAAAAGTCTCAATCCATGTCCCATTATAAATGATAACCTAAAACCCACCAATAACTTAACTCAAAAAATTTAAAAACAAAGCAACTTGAAATAAAAATAAAATTAAATGACACAATCATCAGTTTCTTCACTGATGAGTGAGAAATATATCCATGAATTGTATGTTTTGGACTTGGTTTTATGCTTGCTTTAAGTAAGTTTAGTGCATTTTATTTATTTTTCATGTTATTTTGTAGGAATGGGCAAAGGAAGGGCAAATTGGATAATTTTGGGAAAGCAGTGGTAGTTTCAGTAAATAAGTGGAAGTTGAATGATGAGACATTCATTTTGTGAAGGATTTGAATGTTGGGCCATTAGGAGACAAAAAGTGGACGGAAATTCTTTCCAGTTCGGTCAAGAATTTATGACTTCTACTAGAATTTGGAGACTTTAAGCCTAATTGTGAGGGGGGAAAATTTAAGTATAAAAAGAAAAGTAGCTTCAAACAAAAGATACACAGAGATTGAAGGAGGATTCTGGAGATTGGAACTTGGAGATTCGAAGAAGCACACAAGGAGAGGAAGACGTAGACTTGAAGATTGAAGAAAATTCTACTAAGTTCTTCTTTATTTCTTCTTCTCTTAGTTTTGTAATTCTAAGATGATATTTTATTTGGGATTTTTGGTTGTAATTTTCAGCATGAACTAAATTTACAATTAAGACTACAATTAAATCTTTTATGCTTATGAATTAATTATCTATTGGAATCCAACTATTTATTCAAATTGAGTTATCTATTGATTAAGTGTCTGGCCAACAATTAGCGTGATACACTAAATGAATTCGGGAGATGAAATTTATAGTTAGATCTGAATGTGATAACATGCATTCTTAATTATTTGCATGAGATGAATAATTAGGGTTGTGAATTGAATAAGGGTATCTCTTTTCACTACATGTAACTCTTGGGAATTAATACTTAATGAATTTGATTCTTTTGTTTTGCATAGAGATATCACAAGATTAATTGAATTGAATATTTTTATTTGATCCTTGGGAAAGGGCTTATAAATAATCATGAATTTTTGTTTCCAACCCATTTGTTTTAATAATTTGATGAATTGGACAATTGTTTTATAGTACATAATTGGGGATATTGTAGTCTTAAGCTTTTATTATCTGAAATCAAATCTTTGTGCAAAATTTATTCTTAGTTTAATTTAAGTTATTTTCAATCAATAGTCACAAATTTTGTTAGTTTAAATAAAATTGGATTGATATAAAACTAGTAGTTGGAGTTTATTAAATAGAGGTTCATGTGGGTTTGATATTTTCTTATCACTTTATTACTTGTTGATCGTGTATACTTGCATGTAATTGTCTCTAACAAAAATCGGACAACATTCACGACAAATCCAAATCCAAATCTGATTCCAGTAGTCAGAAGTAGCCGAAATCCAAATCTAATTCATCATCTTCTTCACTACAAATCTAAAATAATTCAAAATCAAAAATCTGAAACTCATCCAAATCAAAGAAACTAAGTTCTAAATCATCTTCTTCACCCCAAGACTTAAACTCCAATAACCCAGATTCAAAGAAACCTAAATTCAAATCAGAAAAAAAGGCAATCGAAGAAAAGAATGAAAACCGATCCATTTAAAAATAGTTCTATTTTATTAAATAATATTTTAAAATAGATATTTTAAGTCAAATTAGACTAAAAAAAATGAAAATCCAAACCAAAAGCAAAGCATTCTATCATCGAACTTCGGAGACCAGTTGTCCTTGTTGTCACTGGGAAAAACATGATGAAACCTACAAGATCCGTTTCAAGAAGATAAATTAAGTAAGAACCACTTTAATTCGTTTTGCAACTCAATTGGTACTGTAAGACCCCAACTTTTATGAATAAAGATTGATTTTTCTCGAAATATATTTTTGAATATTATGGTGTGGATTTGATATAATGTTATAGTTGTGGGTAATATTTATAAATTTTGCAAAGTAAGCAAGTGGTTATAAAATATTCGATTGGTCGGGGAATATTCGTTTTAACAAGGAATATTCGTACGATGGCACAATCATTGGTGGACCCCACAACGGAAATATTGTCGGAGTTAGAAAATGACAGAAATATCTTTTATAAAAATAACGACGAAAGTTTTACTTAGTTAAACCGTTAAACTACCCTTAGTAAAAGAAATGCGATGTCTGGCGTGATTACATAGTAGCACGCGGTATTGATTATTGATGCTTACGTGAGAAGTCACTAAATTATACTTTATTATTGCTATAGTAATTGCTGCATAATATCTCTCATATTATTGATTTAATTATTGTCATAGTATCATCTGCATAATATTTTATATTTTTAAATCAATAATTGAGATGACAAAGTTATTCATATTATTATTTGCAATATTGACGATGTCTAGAAAGTTTTGTCGAGGAAAGGAGTTTGGTCACCTAATTGCGCGTCAATAGGGAGAAATTCTTATTGGAAAGCCCCCTCTTTTCTGTGAATGACCTGGTTGTTAAATATTATGAGTTATAATATTAATGATGAATAAGTTCGTGTTAATTAAAGATGAAATTGATATTTCCATTGTGTTGGGATTATTAGTGTTAATGGAAATCGACATTTATTTTGATAATAATTGATTTCTGGAGGTTATATTGGCCAATCAGATAATTAATCGGATAAATGAGATTAATTGCTATCAATTCACATGCTTATAACTATTTGTTCACATGTATATACTATTGATTCACATGCATGTACTATTAGGGGAGGTGGTGCAAGATTGATAATACTTGCATGACTAAATTAAAAATAGAGGTATAGATGAAGGTACTATATCTTTAAATTATTTTTTCACATGTATAGAACTATTGATTCACATGAATATACTATTGATTCACATGCATGTACTATTAGGGGAGGTGGTGCAAGTTTGATAATACTTGCATGACTAAATTAAAAATAAAGGAAAAGATGAAGGTATTATACTGTAATATTTCGTGTGACGCGCCCAAAATAGGTATACATCACCCATTCTGAGTCGCCAAATACATGGTACAGAATTCAAATACAACTTAATTATACAACTGTCGTGTAAAGTATGACAAAATATAAGTTGGGAGTTTTAACACGAATATTATCTTCTAGACAATATCCAAACTCAAATTCAATATTATTACATTTATTTTCACACTATTTAACAAAATAGTGAGGACTACTAATGCAAACATCTCGGGATTACATCCGTTTCCGACTAGGTCCCAAATTTATATTCTCATTTCACGAAGAGAACAATGAAAGCAAAGGTGAGAGCTCAACTAGCCCGATGAAATATTATGACTAAGATAATGCGTAGAATATATTATCCTTAGCCTTCACGATATAAAACTAATAGAATATAATAGACAACAAGTTTTAGATCAACAACTGCAGCGGAATAAGCAATCCATTAGAAGAGTCAAGTAGAGCATGATATCTACTATCTTTTATGATTTAAAAATTTTATCATCAATTTTATCGCTGAGACTAAGCCTAATAAATAATCCACATCACTAAATTATCCATGCACTACGAGCCAAGGATATTCATTAATATCACGACCACGAATTATCCATGCACCACGGGCCAAGGATGTTCGTGTTTTCATCAACGATCATGATCACGCCATAAAATAATTCATCTTTGCACCCTTGGTCGAAGAGAACCCATGGTCATGATCTTACCAAAAATGTCCATCAATGCACTACGGACCAATGAGAACTTTTACTACATCATCTATAATATTACGGTCATGATTATATCGAATAATCCCTGGTCATAATCATACCAAGTCCATCTATGCACTACGGCCACATATGGCTTTCATCATAATATAAGCATGAGGATGATGACAATGATATAAGAATTCAATTAAATGAAAGCAAAGGATAAATTTATAAAGATTTATAATTTAATTTATCCAGAATTCAATAACGTCCAAATTATCAACATGATACTGCTTTGTGGAGTAAAATTCAAGAATAATATTGTATCAAAAATGATTTAGACCAAAAAGAAATCAATTTTTGTCATGAATAGTACCCCGGGTGAATAGTAACTAAGTGAATAGTAACCCGTGAATAGTACTTCGGGAATAGTAACCCCGTGAATAGTACTTCAGCATGAAAAAGGTAAAACTTATCAAGAATGCTCAGAATAATATTTTCATAAAAAGATACTGGATGAAGCGCAAATATCAAGGATATTCTACTAATTTCATGGAGTATAGAAGTCAAAACTTTAACAAAATGAGTGTAAAATTCAAAATCTGAAATGAAATAATATTACTTACATACTACAGAGTATGAAAGCAAATATTATTTCATATGAATACTGAACAAAAATAATATCCTTTACGACTGTTGAACGAAAATAATATTCCTTATGAATATTAAACAAATATAATATTCCTTACGGATATTAAATGAAGATAATATTTCTTGCGAATATTGAACGAAATAAAATTTCGTACGAATACGAAAAATGATATCGTAAGCGAATATGAAATAAATCATACCCCTTACCTCAAAAAGAAGAGTATTCTGACTGGTATAGCGGGGATATTTTTGAAGAAAACTTTCACTATTTTCTACACACAAGGCTTCCTTAAACTCTAAAGAAATACGCTTAATATTATAGAAGAAGAATTCTCTGATCCTGGTGTGATTTTCAATTCTAACTGAGCATCCTATTTATAGGAGAATGTTATTTGAATGCACAGTGCACAAAGGTTCACTACGTAAATCAATTCACGTATTTAACTTTTATAAAATTTTATTTTACTATGCAGACCTATCTATTATCTAAACACACTATCGTATAATAAAATATAATATATTCTATTTTTCATAAAAAAATAAAACTAATAAAATATATTATATATATAACATGCCTTTTTCTTTTCTTACTTCCCATGACCATTTCATTTCCTTCCCCCCATTTTTCTTCCAGTGGGCCCCACATGTGGCCCCCACCTTTATTATACCGAATAACTTTCTACCGATTATTTTAAAAAATGGGTAAATGGGGGTCCATATAATAAACAAAATTTACGACAAATACTTCATAAAAATCTCCTCAACATTTATTCATCATTATTATAACTCGCAATATTAACAACCAGATCGTTCCCAGGAAAGAGGGGGCTTTTCGATAAGGATTTCTCCCTATTGGTGTGCAATTAGGTGACCAAACCCTTTTCTCGACAGAACTTTCTAGACATTGTTAATTATAAAATAATAATATAAATAACTCATCATCTCAATTATTAATTTAATAATATAAAATATTGACAATAATTGAATCAAATAACTTGAGATACTATACAACAATTCTTTGTGTAATAATTAAATAAAATTGGTGACTTCTCACGTAAGCATCAATAATCAATACGTATCTTACTATGCAACCACGCTGTGTTCTTGTACTTTTACTAATGGGTATTTCAATAGTTTAACGCTAAAACTTTCGCTGTTATTTTTATAAAAAGATATTTCTGTCGTTTTCTAACTCCGACAATAATTCTGTTGTGGGGTCCACCAATGATTGCGCCGTCATATGAATATTCCCTGTTAAAACGAATATTCTCCGACCAATCGAATATTTTATAACAACTTGCTTACTTTGTAAAATTTATAAATATTACCCACAACTATAACATTATATCAAATTTACACCATAATATTCAAAATAATATTTTGAGAAAATTAAATCTTTATTCATAAAATTTGGGGTCTTACATTTCGAGCCCCAAAACGTGCAATTATCAAAACTATATTTTCTTATAAATAGAAGCTCATTCTTCTTTCATTCTCACCAATTCACTAAGACTCACAAGAGCAATTATAGAGAGAGAAGTTATAGAGAGAAAGAAGAAGAGTATTCTACTACTTCAATATTACAATATACAGTCTTCTTCTAAGGTAAGGGATATTATTTTTTTAGTATTCGTAAGAAATAATATTTTCTTCCATACTCTATAGTATGTAAATAATACTCCCTCCGTCCCAGGATAAAAGTCCTAGTTGACTTTTTGTGCATATTAAGAAAGAGGATAAAATGACAAAATTGTCCATATTTAAATTCTCATTTAATTGCATAGTTTTCTGCACATTACTAGTGATGCTTCATAAATACGCATAGAGAATAAAAATATAACAATTAATAATAAGAGTACTATAGGCAAATTATTGTAAAAAATAGATCATTTAAGGTAAGTAGACATTTAACTTGGGACTACCTGAAATAGTAATAAAGACTTTTATCCAAGGACGGAGGGTGTATTATTTTGTTTTATATTCCTAATTCTACACTCATTCTGTTAAAGTATTGCTTCTATACTCCGTGAAATTAGTAAAATATCCTTGAAATTTGCGCTTCATCCAGTATCGTTCCGCAAGGATAATTTTTGAACATTCTTGTTAAATGTTAAGCTTTTTCATGCAGGAGTACTGTTCACGGGATACTATTCACAAAGTACTATTCACAAAATACTATTCATGGGTTACTATTCATAAAGTACTATTCACGGGGTAGTATTCACAGAGTACTATTCCTAAAGTACTATTCACGAGTTACTATTCACTTGAGTACTATTTACCTGGGGTACTATTCATGACAAAAATTGATTTCTTTTCTGTCCAAATCATTTTTGAAATAATATTATTCTTGAATTTTACTCCACAAAGCAGTATCATGTTGACAATTTGGACATTATTCAATTCAGGATAAATTAAATTATAAATCTTTAAAAATTTATCATTTGCTTTCTTTTAATTGAATTCTTATATCATTGTCATCATCCTCATGCTTATATTATGATAAAAGTCATATATGGCTTACGTGCATAGATGGACTGTCGATTGGTATGATTATGACCAGGGATTATTCGGTATAATCATGACCGTAATGTTACAAATGATGTGGTAAAAGTCCTCATTGGCCCATAGTGTATTGATAGAAAGTGGTTGACATGATCATGACCATTGGTGAAAACACGAATATCCTTGGCCTATAGTGCATGGATAATTCGTGGTCATGATACTAATGAATATTCTTGGCCCGTTGTGCATGGATAATTTAGTGATGTGGATTATTTATTAAGCTGAGTCTCAACGATAAAATTGATGATAAACTTTTTAACTCATAGAAGATAGTAGATATCATGCTCTACTTGACTCTTCTAATGGATTGCTTGTTCCGCTACAATTAAACTTGATGTTTATTATATTTTATCGCTTTAACATCATTGAAGGCTAACGATAATTTATTACGCATTATCTTAGTCATAATATTTCTTCTTGGGCTAGTTGAGCTCACCTTTTGCTTTCATTGTTCTCTTGAGAAAATGAGAACGTGGCTGGACTAATCGGGGAACGGAGTGATGGTCCGAGATGTTGTCATAGTAGTTTTCACTATTCTATGAAATAGTGTGATAATAATTGTAATGAGAACTCCATTTGAGTTTGGATATTGTATAATTAAGTTTGTATTTGTATTTTGTACCATGTATTTGGCGACTCAGAATGAGTGATGTATACCTATTTTTGGGGTGTCACAATTGGTATCAAAGCTTAGGGATATGATCCCTGGTTGAGATGGCGACTCAGAATGAGTGATGTATACTGTAATATTTCGAGCCCCAAAATGTACAATTATCGAAACTATGTTTTCTTATAAATAGAAGCTTATTCTTCTTTCATTCTCACCAATTCACTAAGACTCACAAGAGAAATTATAGAGAGAAGCTAATGAGAGAAAGAAGAAGAGTATTCTGTTACTTCACTATTACAGTATCCAATCTTTTTCTAAGGTAAGGGATATTATTTTTTCAGTATTTGTAAGAAATAATATTTTCTTCCATACTCTGTAGTATGTGAGTAATATTATTTTGTTTCGTATTCCTAATTCTACACTCATTCAGTTAAAGTATTGCTTCTATACTCCGTGAAATTAGTAGAATATGCTTGAAATTTATGCTTCATCCAATATCCTTCCGCAAGGATATTTTTTGAACATTCTTGTTAAATATTAAGCTTTTTCATGCTGGGAGTACTGTTCACGAGGTACTATTCACAAAGTACTATTCAAAAGTACTATTCACAGGTTACTATTCACAAAGTACTATTCACGGGGTAGTATTCACATAATACTATTCCCAAAGTACTATTCACGAAGTACTATTCACGAGTTACTATTCACTCGAATACTATATACCCGGGGTACTATTTATGACAAAAATTGATTTCTTTTCTGTCCAAATCATTTTTGATACAATATTATTCTTGAATTTTACTCCACAAAGCAGTATCATTTTGAAAATTTGGACATTATTGAATTCTGGATAAATTAAATTATAAATCTTTAAAAATTTATCATTTGCTTTCTTTTAATTGAATTCTTATATCATTGTCATCATCCTCATGCTTATATTGTGATAAAAGTCATTTGTGGCTTACGTGCATAGATGGACTGTTGATTGGTATGATTATGACCAGGGATTATTCAGTATAATTATGATCGTAATGTTACAAATGATGTGGTAAAAGTCCTCATTGGCCCGTAGTGCATTGATGGACAGTGGTTGGCATGATCATAACCATTGGTGAAAACATGAATATCCTTGGCCCGTAATGCATGGATAATTCATGGTCATGATACTAATGAATATCCTTGGCCCGTAGTGCATGGATAATTCAGTGATGTGGATTATTTATTAAGCTTAGTCTCAGCGATAAAATTGATGATAAACTTTTTAAATCATAGAAGATAGTAGATATCATGCTCTACTTGACTCTTCTAATGGATTGCTTGTTCAAGCGCAGCTTAAACTTGATGTTTATTATATTTTATCGGTTTAACATCATTGAAGGCTAACGATAATTTATTCTGCATTATCTTAGTCATAATATTTCTTACTAGGCTAGTTGAGCTCACCCTTTTGCTTTCATTGTTCTCTTCAGAAAATGAGAACGTAGCCGGGACTAGTCGGGGAACGAAGTGATGGTCCGAGATGTTGTCATAGTAGTTCTCACTATTCTATGAAATAGTGTGATAATAATTATAATGAGAACTCCATTTGAGTTTGGATATTGTCTAGAAGACAATATTCGTGTAAAAACTCTCAGCTCATGTTGTATAATTAAGTTTGTATTTGTATTTTGTACCATGTATTTGGCGACTCAGAATGGGTGATGTATACCTATTTTTGGGGCGTCACAGGTACTCCATCTTGCAGATCCATGTTTCTATTGAGAAGATAATTAAGCATTTGACTTTTGCTTGACTTAATGAAAGTTGGTGTGGATTTTAATTTTTGTTATTAATTAGAAATGAAAGTTAAAAAAATTATCATTAGAGATTTTTAAAGTTAACCGAGCTTTTGGATCTTATTTTGGGTGAATTATAACTGGAGTTCTATTTTGATAAATTTTCAGAAGAGCGTGAAGATTAGGAAGAAGAAGATAAAATTGAATAACATAAAAAAAGAGACATTTAACTATATTTAGAAAAGCTTCTCTCTCTTAATGTTCTCAAGTGTTGGGTGTTAATGGTTGTTTGGGACCTTGGGTTTAGTTTTAGGATTAAGTTTTTTGGATTGAAGTTTAATAAACCATATATGAATGAGTTCCTAGGTTTTTGATATTGTTTCAAATGTTTTAATTTTCTTTTAATTAACTGTGTTTGTTATTTATTATTTTTACCCTTTATATTTAATTAAAAGGTTTAAGTTTGAAAAAAAACTTTTTTTTGTTACACATGTGCATTGATTTGTCACGTCATATTTCTCTATCTTTTGTGGAATTTTATATGACAAGTATGTTCAAAGTCAACTTGACTTAACAGATTTGGTGACATTTTGAAAAAAAATTAGTTCAGTGAGTTGATTGTAAAAAATTTCAATCTAATAACATATTTAAAAATTGAGTTCGAGTATAGTGAGGAAAGTAGATTTAAAAAGACGGAGCGAGTAACTTTTTATCTCTTTTTCTTAGGTTTCGAATATGATACCAAAGGAATTCTCCTCTAATAAAATTGATTTATCAATAGAAATTATGATTTTCAACGCAGAAAGCATTTTCTTACCGTTAGTCTAAAAATATATATAAAATGATATGTCAAATTATAATTAGTGGATGTTTCTTCGTACATGAGTGGCTCCAATGATGAACTAATAACTATTATTCACATCATTTTGTATCCTCTTTTTGTATTCAATCTTTTGTTATCAAAACATTATTCTAATTACAGCAGAAAATTTAGGATTTATTCGGTTACTAGCATTTGTAGTATTTGCGGCGACAACATTCGATGCTCACAGTATCATTTTTTGTGTGTTGTGTTTGTGTTTGAATTCTAAACGTTGCGCTTGTGAGTTAAATAAATTATTCTCGAAACATATTGATTATAGACGAACAAGATTTTCAAGTTCGTTCAAATGCTTCATAACCAAACATGTTCCAGTTAGATAGAGAACAAGCCATTAGGGGTAATAAATGTAGAGCCCCCAAATTCGGGTTCATTGAACCTTGGAACTAGTGCGTTACGATACATCATCTTCATACATATTCTATAAACTAATACAGAATTATAAACATAATTTGTTTAATATAAAAAGGTTCTTCATCATTTTCCAAGGTCTACAACATTAACTAAATACATACCTTAATAATTCAAAAGGTTTACATTATCATTTTACATAAATGTAATAGTTAAAAGTTCATATGGAACTATTCTCCAACTTTGTCTTTGACTTTATCCTTCTTCGAACACTTGGGCTTAACTGAAATAGTATCATGATATAGCAAGGGTGAGAAACTACTTTACTTAGCAAGTTTAAATACAATAAAGATATATCATGATTGAAGAAAAGAATATAGCTTTTTGAATTTTTAATAATATATAACGATTGTGAAAGATTGAGAATCAAATTTCAATAAATGAATAATTGAATTCATAACTCTGAGTGGTCAACAATGACCATGAACAAATACTTTGGTAATCAAGGTGATCAATCTTTCATACCTGATAAATAAATCAAACTTGCACTAAGTTCGAATAACAATAAATATCATTGATGTGGAATAATTATCAATAATTAAACCACTAGCATTCTTGAAACATAATAACTCAAGTTTGAGTTAGAAAACTTGTCTTGTTTGACGACTACTGCTACGCAATTTAATATAATCTCTTATGGAAAGACCTATCATGTATAAGATTAATCTTTCAATCAACATATCATATCATACCTCATAATATTATTTCTATATAAATAAATTATCTAACATTTAGTCACAAAATCAAACATCGATAATTCCTAGAAATATTATTGTCCTTTGATAATATTTCTATCATTTAATCATCATCTTAAAATTTGCATCTAATATTATTAATCACTTAATAATATCTTAGCGATTACAAATATTATTAACTCTTTAATAATATTTTAATCATTTATTAATATCCTAATCATTTCCAAATATTATAAATTCTTTAATAATATTTTAATCAATTAATGATATTATTAATCATTTAATAATATTCAATTTATTATCTAATATTATTAATCACTTAATAATATTTACATCAATTCTTAATATTATTAACCACTTAATAACATTATTAATCATTTAATAATATTTTAATCACCTTATAATATTATCAATCATTAAAGCTTGCATTTACATATAATCGTTAATATTAATTAAGTTAACTCTCATCTTACCTCTCTTTTAATTGACACTTAACGTTTGGTTAAGTCGTCATAACTTGATATTACATCGTTTTAGATGTATTACATTCATTAAAGTTAATTAAATTAACTTCCATCTTATTCTTTTAAATTACTTTATTTAAATAGTCACTTAATATCTAATTAAGTTCTTTAAGCTTTCCATGTAATCAAAATAGGTGAAAAACATTTATTAGGATTGATTAACTTAATCTTCCTTATCATGCTTCCTTTTACTTGACACTTAACATTCGTTAAAGTGTTTAGAGTTTTCCAAGACTCTGAATCGAGAGATTAATGTTCAATGAAATTAATTATAGTTGACTTACTCAACCTTCAACTTATCTTTGTTCATAATACATCTCTAACTTTTATCATTCAACGAAGTCATTATAGTTCATTAGACTTCCTATCTCATCATCATTTGAGAATAAGGTTCATTAGTCTTCACTACATAAACCTTCAAGTCATGCTTTATAATTCTCTATCACTTACTTACACTTAGTCTTTTAACAAGGGGTTAAGGTTTACTAAATCATTATGTTATCCACATAACATTTCTTAAGTTGATTACATAACCTTAACATTCAACTAAATGATTAAGGTTTAGTATTATATCATATTACATGCCAACAGCTTCATTACATTTGTTAGAATAGATTGAATTAACGTCCCCCAAGCTATACATTTAAAAGCTCATTCTCGGGCTTAAATCAAGAATCAAGCGGCGATTGCCACTTTTTGACCTTCAACGCCATTGCCAAGAGATTCGATGTCTGCGTTCTTCACATGTGCGAACCAAACCCCCAAAACTCTAATTTCTTCACTTCAACAATAATTTAGACATACCCAGAAGTTATAAACTTCATAAAATCAACACCAAGCAAGTTTAACATGATTTTAACAACACAAATCACTATAACAACCTAATTTAAAGGTTTAAATTCCATGTTCATACTATTTCTTCATTTTTAGACAACCTTAGCATAATCAAACACCACGTATTCGTTAATTCACTAAATCAGTCCATTTAACTTCCATTGTTTTCGTCTCTCAATGTATTATAATGATTTCCTAGCCAATTTTTAGCCTCAAATAGACCAAAACATATATTTCATCAAGAACTTCAATTCATCTTTTTTATCATATTTTTTCATGAATTTTGATAACTCAAAACCAATTATAGATTACCTATAACGGATTATTCATACCCATAAACATATATATACAACATCTCAAGAAATCCATCTCCAAAACTAAATTACAGTGAAATAATTTTAAGAAAACATAACTAAAGTTTAAAACTAGATTATTACCTTCATTCTTGATTTTCTCCTTCTTCTTCTTCTTCTTTTCTAAGAGCTTGATCCAAGCTAGGCTCTTCCTTCCTCTGCTTCTTCCTCATCCAATCATTTTCTAACTTTATTAATATAATTGTCGTGCAAAATAAGACAACACATAAACTGTGAGTTTAAAAACAAATATTGTCTTCTAGACAATATCAACACTCAAATAAGTCCTCATTACAATTATTGATACACTATTTTACAAAATAGTGAGGACTACTAAAACAACTTTTCTAGAACCTTCATTCCATACCCCGACTAGTACTACGCTACATTCTAGCCTCTGAGAAGAAAAAATGGAACAAAAAGGAAAAGGGTGAGCTCAACTAGCCCGATAAAGAATATTATGACTAAGATAATATAGAACAAATTATCGTTAGTCTTCAACGAGGAAAAATCGATAGAATATAATAGACAACAAGTTTTAGATCAATATTATGGCGAAATAATAATTCATAGAAGAGTTACGTAGAGAATGAAATCTACTATTATCTATGAATTTAAAATTCCATCATCAATATTTTATCCTGTAACATCAATCAATATACATCTTGAATCAAATATTCATCTTTGCACTACTGAGCCCAAGATATTCATCGATTAGTCATGTTCATCTCAACACACTGTTCATCTTTTACTACTACGGCCAAAGATATTCATCAAAAATTCATTCATCTTTTACACTACTGAGCCAAAGATATTCAAGTAATATCATCATTTAGGGTAGAGGATGATGAAAAATATTTTAAAAGAAAATGAATCCAATGAAACAAAAGAACAAATATTAAGGATTCGTACTTTAAACAGTCCAAGTTCAAAAATACTTCATAAATAATCATAGTGGAGTAAAATTCAAGAATGATCAAAACATGGATACAATCAAAGCTAGTATCCATAATAGATATTTTAGACAAAAAAATAAAAATTTAATTTTTTACGTGAATAGTGTCGTATTAAGTGAATAATTGTCGTATACGTGAATAGTGTCGTATACGTGAATAGTAACCCCAACACTAAAAGACAAGAATTTCACAAGAAAAATCTTACCAATATTTCGGCATAATGATATTAGAAGAAATAATATCATTTTTTTAAAAAAATAGCATCCCTTACCTCGAAAAGACATAGTACTTACATTTGGAATCTTTGGATATAGTCTTTGAAGGATCTTTGCATCATATAATGCAACACTCAAAGTATCAAAATACTCACAAGAATACGCTCGATAATATAGAGAGAAAGAGAGAAAAATTTATTTTAATGTGATTTTCAATTCTAACCTAAGCACCTATTTATAGGAAAATGCTTAGAACACCAAAGCGAAAATTTAATAAAATATTAATATATTTATATAAATTTTCCTTAGCCCACTTTTTGGTCAAGACATCAGCCATACAAGTGACAAAATCACCAAAAAAAAAATTTTTTTCTAAATAAAAATATTTAAAACTCAAAAATCGATTATTTGATATACTTGAACTTCAATAATTCATAATAAATAGCCCTTTTATCAAAAAAAATTTCAAATCTTATGTCCATTCCATAGGAAATTCAATTCTCTACAACTTTGTAAGTTTAAGTTTTTCCAAATTCCAAGCGAAAAATTGGCCAAAATCCACATACGACGATTTTACAAAGTATAATCAAATTTCGGTCAAGAAATGGGGTCCATAAACATGAAAAACATGTTTTAAATATTTTTAGTAACAAAAATACTCTTCCTCCTCATTTATTCATATATCCCACATTCATTGTAAAAATATCACCATTATTATATTATTAAAATATAATAATATATTTAAATGAATTATTTTATCAAAAAAGATAAAATATCAATTTTCAACAATTGTCACATTAAAATTTTTCTCCATCTATATCCACATAAAATGAATATTTTTCTTATCATATAAATCAATAATTAATTATTCACAAATAATATTACGAGAATCACAATCATCGACAACCATGTAGTTCCCGAAAGGGGGCTTTCGATAAGGATTTCTCCTTCTTGGCGTGCAATTAGGTGACCAAACCTCTCCTTAGAGAAACTTTCTAGACATTGCCAATAATGTTATCTAATAATATTATTCAAATAATATGAATTATTAATTTGATAAAGGAAAATATTGTAATAATGATTATTGAAACAACAATAATATAAAATATCAACGTATCAATTATTATTGAATCAATAAAATAAAATATTGAACGATAATTACTAACAATTATTGAGTAGTGCCTTCTTATGTAAGAATCAATAATTGATGCAATACTGAGTGTCTCTTTCTTGTTTTTAACCACCGGTATTCCAACAGTATTAACAGTAACAACTACTGTAGTTATTTATAAACAACTTATACTTGTCGTTTTTCTTCATCCAATCGCTTTTTAGTTATGGGGCCCACACAAATGCTTGTGGTCGTACGAATATTCCCAACGGTAAGAATATTCCACGACCAACGAATATTCCCAAATAACAATGAATATTTTATAACCACTTGCTTATTTGAAATATTTGCGCATTTTACCCATAACTAACCACATTAATCAAATCAGCCCTTACTATTTTCAAAATAATAAATAGAGAAAATTCAATTTCATTAATAATAAGTTGGGGTCTTACAACCTCCCCTCCTTGTGAAATTTCATCCTCGAAATTGGCGTCGCGTGCACAGTGTTTTGAAAAGGTGAGGATACCTCGCTTTCATTTTCGTTTCCAACTCCCGGTCATTTCCTCGATAGCATGGTTCCTCCTGAAAACTTTGACTTGTGGTATGACCTTTGTCGTAGGGACATGCTCCTTCTATCCAAGATCTTGAATGGTACCTCTTCATACGTTAAGTCTTGGCTATCTCGTCCGTTTCTAACTTCAATAACGTGGTTCGGGTCTTTCACATATTCTGTAGCACGAGATATATGAAAAACATTATGAACACAAGACATACTTGGAGGTAATGCGAGTCTATAGGCCACATTTCCTACTTGGTCAAGAATTTGAAATGGACCAATAAATCATGGATTGAGCTTTCCTCTCTTCCCAAATCTTGTAACTCCCTTCCATGGAGCCACACGCAACAATACATGATCCCCGATACTAAATTCCACGTCCTTTTCGATGAAGATCCGCATAACTCTTTTTGTCGATCTTGTGCCGTTTGTATCGTTATCGAATCATTTGGATCTTTTACGTAGTCATACGTACCAACTCTGGTCCCAACAATGTTGCTTCACCCACCTCATCCCAACATATTTTGAGCGACACTTTCGTCCATATAATGCTTGAATGGAGCCACACCTATACTTGCTTGATATAAGCTGTTGTTGTAGGAGAATTCCACCAATGGTAAATACTTATCCCAACTCCTTTGAAGTCTAGGACACGAGTCTTAATAGATCTTCAAGAGTTTGAATAGTCCTCTCGATTGTCCGTCCATTTGAGGATGGTATGCGAAGCCCAATAAATAAATCCGTGCCCATAGCTTTTTTGCAAGCTAACCCAAAATCGTGAAGTGAATCTTGGGTCACGATCCAAAACTATGGATCTTGGCATGCCATGCAATCTCACAATCTCATTTACACGTACATACTAGCAAGACGTTCAAGGAATAAGTCTCCGTATCGGCAAAAATGAGCGGACTTAGTTAATCTATCAACAATAACCCAAATAGCATCTATGCCTTGAGAAACCAGTGGGAAGACCCGTAACAAAATCCATGGTAATGTGTTCCCACTTCCATTTCGGAATCTCAAGTGGTTGCAATGGACCCTTAGGCACTTGATGCTCCGCCTTTACCGTTGACAAGTTAAACACCTCGAGATAAACTTTGCGATCTCTCTCTTCATATTGTTCCACCAAAATGTATGTCGAAGAAGATCACGATACATTTTGGTACTTCCAGATGGATTGCAAATGGTGTATTGTGTGCCTCCATCATGATCTTGTTCTTCAAATCGAGTCGTTAGGAACACAAAGTGCAGGTGGACTCAAAGTATTCCTTCTTCATCGATTCTTACTTTTAGAATAGCACCTTCTTGTACTTTCTTCTTCATACGCATCATTTCAAGATTACGTGGCTTGAGCAACTTTAACTTTATCGATTAAAGTTGGTTCTATACGTATATACTGACATCATTGCATGGGTCCCCGAGTCTTGAATTTTATCTTCATCTTTTGTAAATCACACAAAATGGGTCTTTGTGTTGACAACATCATACTTTCGTTCCGCATATGATCTTCTACTCAATGCGTCGGCTACCGTTTAAACTTTTCGAGATGGTATTGAATGGTATGGTCGTAGTCTTTCAATAGCTCGAGCCAACGTCGTTGCCGCATGTTGAGTTCCTTTTGGGTGAAGAAATATTTGAGGCTTTTATGGTCTGAATATATCTCCACTTTCTCCCCATATAGATAGTGCCTCCAGATCTTTAAGCGCGAAAAACGATTGCTTTGCCAACTCTAGATCATGAGTAGGATAATTCCTCTCATATTCTTTAAGTTGTCATGAGGCATAGGCTATGACTTTCCCATGTTGCATGAGAACACACCCTAACCCTTTGCACGAAGCATCGTTTATAGATAACAAATCCATCCGAACCGGATGGTATTGTCGAAAACAGTGCGAAATGAGTCTCCTCTTAAGCTCTTGAAAACTCTTCTCGCATTCCTCGCTCCATACAATTTTGTATCTTTCCAAGTCAAATTTGAGTTAATGGAGTAGCGATTCGAAAAATCCTTCCATGAATCTCCGATAATAACCAATAAGCCCGAGCTTACTACGTGCTTGATCCCGAAACTTGGTTGCTCCCAACTTTGTATTGCTTGAATCTTCGCCGGTCAATAGATACTCCATGTTTTGACACCACGTGCCCAAGGAATGCTACTTCCTCGAGCGAACTCGCATTTCTTCAACTTGGCATATAACTTGTTTTCACGAAGCCTTTGGAGTACCGACTTCAAATGGTGCTCATGATCTTCATGACTTTTGGAATATATGAGGATGTCATCAATAAAGACAACAACGGCGATCCAAATATTCCTTGAATATTCGGTTCATCATATCCATGAAAGCCGCGGGAGCATTAATCGATCAAAAGACATGACTAAGAATTCATAATGCCCGTCTGGGAGTTACGAAGCGGTCTTTGGAATATCCTCGATTCTAATCTTGGTGATGATATCGAGCGAAGATCGATCTTTGAAAAGAATTGTGCTCCTTACAATTGGTCAAACACAGTCATCAATGCGAGGTAGCGGATACTTATTCTTGATGGTGACATGGTTCAATTCTCGATAGTCGATATAAAATCGCATACTTCCATCTTTCTTCTTTACAAATAAAAGCAGGGGAGCACCCCGAGGAGATGTACTAGGAATGAATGAAATCGATGTCCAACAACTCACGTAGTTGGACCTTTAACTCTGAAGTTCAATAGGAGCCATTCGATATGGGGTTTTAGAAATGGGCTTTGTACCAGGTTCAAGATCAATAAAAATTCAACTTCACGTTACGGGGGTAGGCCAGGGGAAGTTCTTGAAAATCGTCGGAAATTTACTAACAACAGAAATATTATTCAAATCGGCGTGTCTTTATTCAAATCCATAACATGGGCTAAGAAAGCTTGACATCCGTTTTTCAATAAATGAATAGCTTTATGACTTGATATGACGGTGATTGATTTTAGTGGTTTAGTTGCTTGAATTAAATACAACGGGTTGGTTAGGAATATGAAAACTAACAACCTTACGAAAATAATCAATTTTGGCATGATGAGTAGTTAACCAATCAATCCTAAAATCACATCAAAAGCAAGTATCTTTAAAGAGATAAGGTCAACGGGTAATGTGATGGTGCCAACTTGGATCAAACAAGATTTATAAGCGATGGATGTGATGAAAGTTTCTCTAATGGAGTCTCCACGGATAAATCAAAGTCTAATTTCTCGGACGAAGTTTAAGCGTTGAGCACAAGCGGAGAGAGATAAATGAATGGGTAGCACTTGGGTATCTAGTAAGGTATAAACTTCGCAAGAATTTATGATTAGCTTACCGTGATCACCTCGTTTGGGTTCCTCGCATTTTGACCGATCCGACAAACGCTCTTCCGAGAACCGATTGACTTTGACTTTTTTCGGACGACCTTTTGAGTCACCATCCCATTGGACTTGGTTTATTTATAGTCTGATCTCGGCGATATGTCCTTCCTTTCCATAATTATAACATACCTTGAACTGTTGTGGGCGGTTTGGTGATATGTCCCTCTTTTTCACATTTATAGCATACTGACCGGTGGTCGTTCTCCTCCTTAGAACCGATTCTTCTTTGGTCTTTGGCGTCTTCACATTGTCATTGTTGAATCTCCTCTTTTTAAAATCTCCCCCAGGCTCGCTTCTTCTATTTTCATGGCCATGATTACCACCCGGAGTAGTTCTACTTGCTTTTGTCCGTATTTTTTTTTCTCCATTTGGTTATCGTTGTTACGATGATTTTATATCCACCGGTATGATCCTGGTTGTGGTCCCTCGGTTGAGCGTACTCGTTATCTCGCTCTAATAATTGAGCCACTGTTGACAACATCTCTGAATAGAGAAAAAATTTATGAAAATGAGATATTGGCGTATCTGGGGGTTTCAAACCTCTCGAAACATCCGCGTCATCGTTCCTCATTCTCCACCAAATGAGGTGCAAACACGGATAACTCTCAAACTTTGCCTCGTCTTTGGGACATGTCATGTTATTTTGTTCTAGTCTAATAAACTCCACTTCCTTCGTATGATGAATACTTTCGGAAAAGTACTTGTCATTGAACGAGTTTCAAAAATGTCTCCCAAGACATCTTTGAGTGCTTGGTGGATGGAGTGCGCTTCACGATTCCCACCATGTCTGCGCCTCATTCTGAACATAAAGGTGGCGAATGGAACCTTACATTCCTCCGTGCATCCCAAGACATCGAATATCTTGGTAATTTGCTTTGACCCACGTTTACGCCTTAATCGGATCCGGCTTTCCCCGAATTACGGTGGTCCCAACTCTTTGAAGCTGCTTGTTGTGACAAGCCGTGCGTTGTTATCATTTCCACACTATTTTGTACACGAGTCTCCCTCGTGCGATTTTGCATGAACTGCAAAAAGCTTCTAAACATTCCATCGTTCATCATCGATCGATGGTGTTGTTGTTTACGGGAGGAACATTGTCGACTGTTTACGTTCTTTCCTCATTGGTGGGTAAAGGTGTCTCCACGGTCTCATTTACTCCACTTTGTTAACATTCTCGATTGCCATTCTCAAATCTTGCCATAAAACAAGGGTTAATTAAAGAAATTAACATATCACATAATATCCTATATTCTTGACCAACCAACAAATAAGCTTAGGTAGGACACACTTTAGCGAAGGATTTACTCGTCTCTCTCCCTCTAGTTCTATTCCCCGATCTCCAGCAGAGATCATATCCTAAGCTACGATACCAAGCTGTGATGCCCCCAAAATAGGTATACAACACCCATTTTGAGTAAATCAAATACATGATGCGAAAACAACTACAACTTTATTAATACAATTGTCGGTGCAAAAATATGACAACACATAAACTATGAGTTTAAAAACAAATATTGTCTTCTAGACAATATCAACACTCAAATAAGTCCTCATTACAATTATTGATACATTATTTTACAAAATAGTGAGGACTACTAAAACTTTTCTAGAACCTTCATTCCATACCCCAGATTAGTACTACTACATTCTAGCCTCCTCGAGAAGAAAAATGGAACAAAAAGAAAAAGGGTGAGCTCAACTAGCCCGAAAGAAGAATATTATGACTAAGATAATATAGAACAAATTATCGTTAGTCTTCAACAAGGAAAAATCGATAGAATATAATAGAGCAACAAGTTTTAGGATCAATATTATGCATGAAAATAATAATTCATAGAAGAGTTACGTAGAGAATGAAATCTACTATTATCTATGAATTTAAAAGTCCATCATCAATATTTTATCCTGTAACATCAATCGATATACATCTTGAATCAAATATTCATCTTTTTGCTTTCTGAGGCGAAAGATATTCATCGATTAATCATGTTCATCTCAACACATGTTCATCTTTTGCCTCTGGGCCAAAGATATTCATCAAAAATTCATTCATCTTTTGCTTTACTGAGGCGAAAGATATTCAATAATATCATCATTTAGGGTGAGGATGATGAAAAATATTTTAAAGAAAAGCGAATCGATTGAAACAAAAGAACAAATATTAAGGATTAAATACTTTAAACAATCGAGTTCAAAAATACTTCATAAATAATCATAGTGGAGTAAAATTCAAGAATGATCAAAACATGGATACAATCAAAGCTAGTATCCATAATAGATATTTTGGATAAAAAATGAAAATTTAATTTTTACGTGAATAGTCTTAATTAAGTGAATAGTAACTTAGTATCATCGTGAATAGTAACGTGAATAGTAACCCAACACTAAAAGACAAGAATTTACAAGAAAAATCTTACCAATATTCCGGCGTAATGATATTAGAAGAAATAATATCATTTTTAAAAAAATAACATCCACTTACCTCGAAAAGAATAATATACTTACATTTGGAATCTTTGGATATAGTCTTTGAAGGAACTTGCAAATATAGCAACACTCAAAGTATCAAAATACTCACAAGAATAAACTTTCGATAATATAGAGAGAAAGAAGAAAACTTATTTACGGTGTGATTTTCAATTCTAACCTAAGCACCTATTTATAGGAAAATGCTTAGAACACAAAGCAAAAAATTTAATAAAATATTAATATATTTATATAAATTTTCTTAGCCCACTTTTTGGTCAAGACATCAGCCATACAAGTGACCCAAAATCACCAAAAAAAATGTTTTTCTAAATAAAAATATTTAAAACTCCAAAAATCGATTCGAGACTAGATATCTTGAAACTTCAATAATTCATAATAAATAGCCTTTTTATCAAAAAAAATTCAAATCTTATGTCCATTCCATAGGAAATTCAATTCTCTACAACTTTGTAAGTTTAAGTTTTTCCAAATTCCAAAGCGAAAATTGGCCAAAATCCACATACTACAGACGATTTTACGGTATAATCAAATTTCGATCGAAAATGGGGTCCATAAACATGAAAAACATGTTTTAAATATTTTTAGTAACAAAAAAATACTTTCCTCCTCATTTATTCATATATCCCACATTCATTGTAAAAATATCACCATTATTATATTATTAAAATATAATAATATATTTAAATAAATTATTTTATCGAAAAAGATAAAATATCAATTTTCAACAATTGTCACATTAAAATTTTTCTCATCTATATCCACATAAAATGAATATTTTCCTTATCATATAAATCAATAATTAATTATCCACAAATAATATTATAGAATCACAATCTTGTGACAAAGTAGTTCCCGGGAAGAGGGGCTTTCGATAAGGATTTCTCTTCTTGGCGCCTCCTTAGATAGATTAGGTGACCAAACCTCTCCTTAGATTCAAATAATATGAACTTTCTAGACATTGCCAATAATGTTATCTAATAATATTATTCAAATAATATGAATTATTGATTTTTTATAAAGGAAAATCTTGTGTAATGACAATTATTGAAACAACAATAATATAAAATATCAACGTAAAATCAATTATTGAATCGATAAAATAAAATATTGAGCGATAATTACTTAACAATTATTGAGTAGTGCCTTCCCAAAATTTCGTAATAGAAATCTACGAAGATTTCAAGAGAATAGAATACCTTATCATTTCGTGTTCTATCTCCCCTTTAACCAATTTCTTGAATAGTAATTATATCATGATTTCTTACATTTTCATTGAAATCATCTCTTTATATTTTAGATATCATATCTAGAATCAGACTTCAAACAAAGGTTAATTGACATATCACAATTTGATAACTTAAGTAATAAAATTTAGCTTAGGTAGGACACACACTTTAGTGAAGGATATTACTCGCCTCTCCTTCCTAGTTCTAATCCCGATCTCCGCCAGAGACCATATCCCTAAGCTCGATACCAATCATGGCGCCCCAAAATAGGTCCAATCCATCCAACCTATTCTCGAGTCTCCAAATACATGGTACAAAAAAAATAACTACAACTTTATTACTACAATTGTCGTAAAAAATACAACAACACATATACTATGAGTTTTAATACTAATCGCGACTTATGTCCCAACCATGGACATGACACCTCACATTGATACATTACATAAAGGTACAAATAATAACTATTTTAGAAATTAAAATCTTTGGGAAGTGCTCAAGAAAACCTTTGTACATAGGAGCCATGAATCTAAGTTATGATAGATATCATATGTCCGAGAGAATTATCCTTGGTTGATCCAATAGACCCCAAAAGAAAAACGAGAAGATTTCTATCATGTTCCTTCCAATGGTGAGTCTTCTCTCGACATATAACTATCTCCACCGTCTGCGATTGAACATTATGTTTCAACCAAACTCCAAGATCATATAGGTAGTGCTCATAGTTATACTCAGTAAGTGGATGTGCACAACTCTCTGTCTTATGATAACTCGAGGTTGTATGTCATTAGACATCTTGTATGATAGTGACAAAACACCCTTCCAAAGTTGGGTTCGCCTCACCCTATACGGTTCACCAAAACTAAATATCAAATGACGTATACAATACGACACACTTATCAAAAGTTCTCAATAAAATTATTTCCAAACTATTTAGGGAGAACCTCAAATAACTATATAACCACCGCTTCTATTTCCTCATTACCCCAGCTCGACCCAAATACACACTCTTGTTACTTGAAAGGAATTGTGAAGCAAAAGGGTGAGCACAAATAGCCTAAGAAAGAATATCATAACTAAAGATAATTAAATTATCAATAGCCTTCGTCAAAAAATAAATCGTAGATTTAGAACATATGGTAGATGATAAAACTTTTCAACCATAGTTGCGGTGAACGAAGCAATCCATTAGAAGAGTCAAATAGACCATAATGTCTATTATCTTCTCTATGTTAAAAGTCCACCAATAATGTTTTATCCCTGTAACATCAATCAACAGTTCATGTCCACAATCATATGAAGAACTCATAATCATATTTGTTGTTCCAAATTCCTTTTCTCATCTAGGACGAAGATAATTTTCATCACCTGTCTTTACCTGAAACATCAAAGATCATGGTTATACCAAATCACAGTTCCTGTTCATAATCATACTAATAAATTCATCTTTGCACTACGGGCCAAAGATATTCATTAACAGGTCATCTTTGCACTACGGGCCAAATATATTCAATAACAGGTCATCTTTGCACTACGGGCCAAAGATATTCACCAATAATTCATCTTTGCACTACATGCCAAAGATATTTAACAACAAGTCATCTTTGCACTACAGGCCAAAGATATTCATATCTCAAAGAAATACATAATTATTTTAGAATTTATATAAACAATAATTATAACCATGTTGATCAATTCACCTTTGCATTTAAGCTAAAGATAATCGTTTATAATTCAATGGTCATGATCATACCAGTCAACAATTCATCTTTGAACTACTGGCCAAAGAGAACCCATAGTCACGATCATACCAATAATCTACCCATCTTTACACTTATGTCAAAGAGAAATTTTATCACCGAAATTATAAAAATGTTATATATGATAATAAAAAAAATATGATCAACAACTGCATTTAATTTCAAGAATAAGATTCATAAATCAATAATTTCATAACACCTTAATCCAAATATTATAAATCACTTAATAATCTCATAATCTAATATTATTAATATTACCACAATATCTTAATCATTTCTTAACCTTATAAATAATTTATTTTAATTGTTTATACTTTACTAATTAATGCATTTAATCATCCTAAAATTCCAAACTCATAAAATTTCATCACCAATAACCAAAACCCTCATCAAAAATCAGATATACCTTATATATAGGATTTCCAAGCCATAAAATCCTATTTTCCAATTTTGTTACTTCACATAACATATTTAATTCATTTACTCATAACTAGTCCATTTTCATGAAAAATACCAAATCAGTATAAACAAATTTTCTTTTCTGAGATTTAGCAAAACATAGTCCAATATTGAAAATATATTTTTCTCGGAATTTTTAAAATTCATTTACTATTTTTCATATGGCCAAAACTACCGAATATTTAAATATTTATCATAAATTATACTTTTGTCCAAAAATTCCAAAATTTACAGGGTATACTGATATTACATAGATGTACTCCCAATAAAAATTTCATAAATTTTGGAGTTAACCACAAGGAGTTATATGAGTTTACTTTTAAAGTAGTCTTTTCTCATAAAATCCATAACTCCTAATCTATACATCCAAAATCACCATTTTTTGACACAATCAAGAAAACTCATCAAATTATCATTTCAAATTTTTTCAGAATTTTTGAAGGTCAGAAAAATTTCAAAACTGAGAAACATAATAACACTTACAATCCCTTACAAATATAATGACAATATTCCTTACCTCAAAAAAGCGATTTCCGACTTGAATATCGGATATAATTGAATCTAACTTGCAATCAGATAGCAACACTCAAGATATCTAAACACTCACAAAATATCGCTCGATAATATAGAGAGAAAACTACAGCTTAAATTGTGATTTTCAATTAACTAACCCAAGACCTATTTATAGGAAATTGCTTAGAACATCAAGGTAGAAAATTTAATAAAATAATAATATTTAAATTTAAATTTCTTACGCACACCTTACAATCTGAATTCAGCAATTCACACATGTTAATGGGGCCCACCAACTCATCAAAAATGAAAAACATGTTCTAAACAATTTTTGAAACAAAATCAATTCAGACCCAATATTCCAGAACTTCAATAATTCATAATAATGTCCATTCCATAGGAAATTTAATTCTCTACAACTTTGCAAAAGAAAGTTTTTCCAAATTCCAAACAGAAATTGACCGAAATTCACATACAGACGATTTTGCGGCTATAATCAAATTTCAGTTAAAAAACTTGTCCACCAACATGTTTAACATGTGTTTAGCATTTATAGTAACAAAAATACTCTTCCTCCTCATTTATTCATATATCACACATTCATTGTAAAAATATCACCATTATTATATTATTAAAATATAATAATATATTTAAATGAATTATTTTATCGAAAAGATAAAATACCAATTTTCAACAATTGTCACATTAAAATTTTCTCCATCTATATCCACATAAATAAATATTTTCCTTATCATATAAATTAATAATTAATTATTCACAAATAATATTACGTAATCACAATAATGACAATCAGTGCGCTTCTTAGGAAAGAGGGGTTTTCCAATAAGGATTTCTCTCTTCATGGCGTGCAATTAGGTGACCAAACCTCTCCTCGATGTAACTTTCTAGACATTGCTAATAATTACATCTTATAATATTATTCAAATAATATGAATTATTGATCCGATAATGGGAAATATTATGCCGTGATAATTATCAAAACAACAATAATATAAAATATCAACGTAGCAATTATTGAATCAATAAAATAAAATATTGAATAAAGAATTACCGTGTAACAATTATTGAGTAGTGCCTTCACGTAAAAAAATTATCATGCTTCGTGAATAGTACTTTTGAATAGTAACTCGTGGATAAGTAACTCATGAATAATAACCCCGACATAAAAAATAAGAATCTCACAAGAAAAATCTTACCAATATTCTGGTATAATGATATTGAAATCAATTTAACCATTTACTTAATAGTAATTATAAGAAAAATTGAATACTTTTATTTCATAAAATTCGGGTCTTACAATTATACCTAGTTTATCTCTTCCCAATTTAATACTTTTGGGATCTATTAAATTACACTTCAAAGCATAATTTTTACAAGCTTCTATAATTAAGTTTTTCATGTATTCTTGTATGATTAATTTTAATTGATCAATTTTCTTATTTGGCTAGAAATATAAATAGCACATTCTTAAGTATATATGTATCTATACATATACACGCTTTTCTTTAACCTTTAATATCTCTTCCTTTGAAATTTATTTCCTTCATAAATTTCAACATACATTTTACGTAATTTCTTTCACCATTTAATTCACATAAATTTAAAGGTATCCTAATACCTTATCCTTAATATACTTCAATGGTACATATAAATTCATTTTAGGATTTTGAACTATATTTTCTCACTTTTATTCTCTATCTTCTCATTTCTTTCAAATACATTTAATTTATTTGTGGTTGCTTTTAAAATTTTTAAACATAATAATTTTTTTTCTCAAATTTTTTTTTAAATTATTCCTCTATTTCTAGTATAGGTTTTATTCTTTAACCTTTAATTTAATTGTTCAAGATCTCATAAATTTTTTGGGTTGTCACAATAAAGGAGAGCATTGTTAATGGAAAGAAGCCATTAGGGGTCACCATTGTAATTTTGAGCAAGTAACAAATTGGGCAAAAACCACACCAAAATCGTCTGAACCGTACTCAATGGTTTCACGTATGTAGCGGTTTTAAGTGGTTGAATAACCAAATTTATGGTTCCTATTAGTTACTTAGCCAAAATCGCATTACAAAAATCGAAACCGCACCATTTGTGTGTATGTATATATTATCTCTAGTAAATTCTAAAGTTACTTTTCACTTGAATACACTCAGAGAAAATCCCAGTCATGCATTGTCATTTTTTCATCAATTAAAAGAAGATGGTCAGAGGTTATAGAGTCAAAAATTAAGCATTTGAGTTTTGGAATTTCAGATTTGTTTGATGCGTTACTGGAGTGGCTTATAGCTGAGGGGCCAAATTCGTTGGTTCGAGCACTTGATGCATTGATTAATGTATATGCTATAGTAGTAATAGTCTAATAGATTATTTTTTAAATTAGGTACAGTAAGGATTATATTCTATAAGTCCTCCCTGCAATGTATAAGATTGAATTTCATTCTATCTCCAGTAAATACTTTTAATTTTTGGGAATTAGATAAACCTTCTTGTTTGTTATCGAATATATGGTATCTATTGTTTTATATAGAGCAAGTTTTAGTTTTAAAGCATCATTCCTTTATTATAAACTAAAACTATTTTATCTATCTCATTGTTCTATGATTTGATGGTGAATTTGACATGTTTGGCAGAAGGAGCTTTGTTTTTATGCTTGATATGATTCTCATTGTCGACTCTGTCACTAAGTTAATTACTCGATGTGAGCTCTGTGTTAAATTCTATTGAAGTCTTAGACCTTTTTGTTATTTCAATTAGTTGTGGAACCGAAACCGCACCAATTGAATCCGCAGACCAAGATTTAAAACCAAACCGCACCAATCATAAGCGGTTTCGTGTGCGGTTTTAGATTTGTCAAACCGTACCTAAGCGGTTTCGGGTGCGGTTTAGACTTCAAACCGCACCATGCTCACCCCTAGTAACCATAATAGAAAATCTTAAAGTAAGGGTTTTATTCTTGGGTGTGTGAGTGTGGTGTGTGAGTGTGGTGTGTGTGTGTGTGTGGAAATTCGCAAAAAATAAAATAAAAAAATTTGAAAGCAATTCATATATTCTTTACTTTTGTAGCAAACAGCAAAAGAATTTTATTTTTGAAAAAAAATTATAATTCAAAAAATTTGGACTACAAATGAAAAATACAAGAAAATTTAAATATATCAAACTGACTGTTAAATATAATATGAACTGAAAAAATAACTACAACAACTAATTTCTAATATCATAAATCACATTGAGCAATTTTCTGCAACAAATAGCATTGATAACACTAGAAAACTCCATCATGTAAAGCCCCTCTATTGATCGCAGTTGAACTTAATCCAACAATTCAAGCTTTCCAAATAAGTATCTTCCTTTTATCACATGTGAAAAAAATACCATTAAAATCTGAAATTCTAGTGACTAGAAGCTGAGCACAACCTTGTAATCTACTAGATAATATCCATCAAACAAACCACCATAACAAGAAGAACATCTATTACATCTGCTTCTAAAATCTTGACCAAAAACCCTTTGGTCATGTTTGTTTGCAAGGATTATAATTTCGGAATTATAATACATGAGATTATAATCCCAAGACTATTAATTTTAGAATTAAATAGTCATTGTCACATGATTGTTTTTTATGGGATTATTCATGAGATAACTTAAAATAATCTCATGTTATATTTTTTTTTTCAGGATTAATTAAATGATCGGATAAAAACTATTATTTGGACTATTATACCCTTACCAATAATGTGACGCCCCCAAAATAGGTATACATCATGCATTCTGAGTCACCAAATACATAGTACAGAATTCAAATACAACTTAATTATACAACTGTCGTGTAAAGTACGACAAAACATAAACTGGGAGTTTCAACACGAATATTGTCTTCTAGACAATATCCAAACTCAAATTCAGTATTATTACATTTATTTTCACACTATTTCACAAAATAGTGAGAACTACTAATGCAAATATCTAGACCGTCACTCCGTTCCCCGACTAGTCTCAGCTATATTCTCATTTTCTGAAAAGAACAATGAAAGCAAAGGGTGAGCTCAACTAGCCCAGTAAGAAATATTATGATTAAGATAATGCAAAATAATTTATCGTTAGCCTTCAACAGTGTTAAACTGATAAAATATAATAAACATCAAGTTTAACTGCAGCGGAACAAGCAATCCATTAGAAGAGTCAAGTAGAGCATGAAACCTACTATCTTCTATGATTTAAAAAGTTTATCAATAGTTTTATCGCTGAGACTCAACTTAATAAATAATCCACATCATCGAATCATCCATGCACTACGGCCAAGGATTTTCATTAGTATCACGACCACGAATTATCCATGCACTACGGGCCAAGGATATTCGTGTTTTCATCCATGGTCATGATCATGCCAACAACTGTCCATCAATGCACTACGGGCCAATGAGGACTTTTACCACATCATTTGCAATATTACGGTCATGATTATACCGAATAATCCTGTTCATAATCATACCAAGTCCATCTATGCACTACGGGCCACAGATGACTTTCATCATAATATAAACATGAGGATGATGACAATTATATAAGAATTCAATTAAAAGAAAGCAAAGGATAAATTATTAAAGATTTATAATTTAATTTATCCACAATTCAATAACGTCCAAATTATTAACATGATACTACTTTGTGGAGTAAAATTCAAGAATAATATTGTATCAAAAATGATTTGGACAAAAAAAAATTAATTTTTGTCATGAATAGTACCCCGGGTGAATAATAACTGAGTGAATAGTATCTCATGAATAGTACTTCGGGAATAGTAACCCCGTGAATAGTACTCTGGCATGAAAAAGTTAAAACTTATCAAGAATGCTCAGGATAATATCTCCATGAAAAGATACTGGATGAAGCGCAAAATTTCAAAGATATTCTACTAATTTTATGGAGTATAGAAGTCAAAACTTAACAAAATGAGTATAGAATTCAGAATTTGAAACAACATAATATTATTTACATACTATAGAGTATGAAAGAAAATATTATTTCTTACGAGTATTGAACAAAAATAATATCCCTTACCTTAAAAAGAAGAGTATTTCGACTGGTAGGGCGGTGATATTCTTGAAGAAAACTTGAACTATTTTCTACGCTCAAAGCTTCCTAAAACTCTAAAGAAATACGCTCAATATTATAGAAGAACAATTCTCTGATTCTGGTGTGATTTTCAATTCTAACCAAGCATCCTATTTATAAGAGAATGGAAGGGGTACTGTTTAAGAAGTTTCACGGACGAAACAGAAAAAAATTCACGGACGCCTTAAGAAAAATTTCTCTGATTTTCAAAATCACGAGATTTTTACTATGCAAACATTATGCATAATAAAATATAATATATTCTATTTTCCATAAAAACAAAACTTATAATAATAATAATAATAATAATAATAATAAATAATAATAATACAATATCCTCCCTTCACGCCAAATCCCCCCATTTCCCGGACTTTCTATATATATATATAAAAAAAACTGTGATAACTTCTACCAACAGCTTTTGAAAAATGGAGTAAATGGGGGTCCAAATAATAATAAAAATTACTACAAATACTTCGTAAAAATCTCCTCAATATTTTTAACAACATTTATCATCATTATTATAATTCGTAATATTTAACAACCAGATCGTTCCCAGGAAAGAGGGAGCTTTCCAATAAGAATTTCTCCCTATTGGCGCGCAATTAGGTGATCAAACCTCTCATCGATGTAACTTTTTAGACATCGCCAATACTGCAAATAATAATATGAATAATCAGATCGTCTCAATTATTGATTTAATAATATATAAAATATCGACAATAATTGAATCCAATAATGTGAGATACTATGCAGTAATTACTGTATCAATATTTGAACAAAACTGAGTGACATCTCACGTAAGCATCAATAATCAATACCGTGTGCTACTATGCAACCACGCGTATTACTGTTCTTTTATCACCGGGTATATCAACAGTTAACGATAAAACTTTTGCCGTTATTTTCATAAAAAGATATTTCTGTCATTTTCTAACTTTGACAATAATTCCATTGTGTGGTCCACCAATGATTGTACCGTTGTACGAATATTCCCTGTTAAAACGAATATTTCCCGACCAATTGAATATTATATAACAACTGGCATACTTTGAAAAATTTATAAATATTACCCACAACTATAACATTATATCAAATCTACACCATAATATTCAAAAATGATATTTATAAAAAATTCATCTTTATTCATAAAAGTTGGGATCTTACAAATAATAACATATTTTAAACTATAATTTAAACTTAATTATACATCAAAAATGATGAAAAATAATTTGTTTAAATAAACTTTGACAAACAAAAAGTCAACATTTAAATATGACTAGAACTAATAAGTTGTTTACCAATAACTTGGTTAAATAATAAGTTGTTTACCGAGAATAAGTTATTTACCGATAATAAGTTGTTTACCAATACTAAGTTTATTGGATATATTAAGATATTATGATCATTTTAGAGAAAAAGTTGAGGATAATTTTGTTTAAAATATTTTAGTCCCAATGGTGTGGATTATAATACCTGATTGAACATAGTATTAAATAATTCTCTATATTAAGTCAGTTTATAATCTATGGACTAATAGTCTCAAGTTTAAATTTAAAAATAAGTAAGAAACTTGAGATTAATAGTCTTATCCCAAGTGTAATCCTTACAATACGTTGGCGAACTAATGAGTACCCTTTACAAATAAGCACTGACTAAGAGTTTTAAGTTGCAACTGACACACCCAAATACTTCCTCCATTCCAAGATAAAAGTCCTGGTTGACTTTTTGTGCATATTAAGAAAGAGTATAAAATGACAAAATTATCTATATTTAAATTCTCATTTAATTGCATAGTTTTTTGCACATTACTAATGATGCTCCATAAATATGAATAGATAATAGAAATATAACAATTAATAAGAAGGGTATTATAGTAGAGGCAGATCCTCCATCTCCAGTTTTTTTTCTGTCCCTCATGTCCTTTTTCATTTAAATTTTGACACTTAAATCTCTTACTTAACACTAATTAATTCTAAAATTAAATAAAAGGGCGTACGTCAAAAAATTTAAGTTTTACACAAGAGACCGAGAATTTGGGAATAAAGGATATGCTCTCATTATAGACAACTTATTGTAAAAAATAGATCATTTAAGGTAAGTAGACATTTAACTTGGGACAACCTAAAATAGTAATAAAAACTTTTATCCTGGGACGGAAGGAGTAAAAAAGTATATGTTGCTTAAATTGCTTCTTGCTTTCTTTGTCAATCTATAAAATATCTGATGCCCCAATACGTAATATATTCTTTACTTAATTAAAACCGTAATATACACTATTTAGTTGCATGTGTTTTCCTATGCCAAATCCATTTATCCCCTATTCTTCAATTCAATCAAACAAACAAACAAGGAAAACTCAAGAAATGGAAGTTGAATTGAGACTCAAGCTCGCCAAATGCTTAAAAGAATTTTTGTCTTCCGATCTTTTGATCGCCAAAGATTAAGTCGTCGGCCCTCTTTTCATTTCTAGAGAAACATAAATAATATTGTTGATACTCACTGGTGATCTAAAAGGTTGTTGGATTTGGATTCCAAACAATTTAGACCTGACAATCCGTTAAGATCGTACTCTATAAAAGGTTGTCGTAGTTTCTTCCTATAGGCTAGGCCGTTACCCCCTTTGATCCGTTATTTCGGGCAGGAGAATGTGACCCTAAGCCAAAAAAAGTCAGCCCAACCAGATCAAGTGGCAGAGGTGGGATATTCAAAAGAAAAGTTTTGGTATTACATGTAAAGTCCTATTTCCTTAGAAAGCCGGTCAGCTTGCTTCGTTTTTACCCGTATTTAAGTCTATCAAATTCACTTTTTTGAGGTCCCTTCTAAGGTTGATCCCAAAATAACACAAAATGCATGAAATGCAACACAAAACAACATAGATTAATAACAATCCAAATCTAATGAGATCCGAGCACGGAGCATTCACGAAGAGGTTACTTATTAACTTAACTGATCTTTCTGTATGCTAAGCTTCAATAGCAGAAATAAATTCTTCAAACACTATTCACGCTAAAAATACCTTTTCATTTTTTTGACTTTTCGAATTAGGACATGGCGTTAGATATAATTAATTCTTGTAATAGCGATGATGTACTTGATTACGAATTATATTGTGTTACTAAAAAAGAGAGACTTAAAAAAAATTATACAAGCTATCAGGCTGCTTGGTTTTTAAGAACTTTTATTTATTAAATTATTATCAGTACACGAATTATACACTAGGAGTGCCTATACTATAAAACAATTTCGGTCTCAATAAATAGGCTTCGAATTTATATTGAAGGAATCATCATATAAAGTTGATCATTCAACAATATAAATTGTTAGGATAATTATTTTCAACTAAGCCCAATACATGAGGCCCAATGTAGTATATGGACATGGCAAAAGCTTAAGAAAAATCTTCCACCAGAAGCCCAATTAGCGCACATAGTGTCCAAGGCTCTGTCTCTATATGAAATAAAGACAAGGTTAAGGTAGGCTCACATTAGACATGCAAAACAGGCCTGTATTTGACCATAGGTTTTGAGTGTTTCCAAATCAGACCTTAACAAGTTCTTTGAGGTCTGATTAAAGAAGATGCTGCATCGCGCCAAACAGCAAATTTCTACCCTCATTCCTTCTTTTTATAATATTAAATATTAAATATTTTAAATTATAAATTATAAAATTAAAATTAAAATAATTTTGTAAAAATAATGTAATATTTTTAGATTTATTTTAATTTAACATTCTACTACACACCAATATAAGTTAGATGATTAGAACAAAAATAAATAAATTCCTCTATTACTTCTATCATATTGATGAGTTTAAACTCCAACTCTAATGTCTTCAAATTCGCTCCTTCATCACTACAAGTTCCTCGAATAAGTCAGTTAATTCCCTTCTTAAAGTGTTTAGCTCGCTCGCTCGTGACAGGTCCTACGGGAACTTGCATCGGATCCGATCCATGCCCTCCATTAGAATCCAAGTTAGTCATGTCCTCATCATTCCTCTCATCTTGAAAAAGATTTTTCCTCAAATCATCACCTACGTCAAACGGACTTAGATCAGAAACATTGAATGTTGCACTAACATTATACTCACCCGGTAAATCCAGTTTATAGGCGTTGTCATTAATGCGCTCTAGAACTTGAAATGTTCCATACCCCCTCAGAAGCAATTTTGACAGTCTTTGAGCAAGAAATCTCTCTTTTCGCATATGTAACCAAACCCAATCTCCTGGTTCAAAGATAACTTGATGTCGACCCTTATTGACCTGTTTAGCATATTGTCGACCCAATCTCGCCTTCTCATGTATTTGCTTAACAAATTTAGATTTTTTTCTTTTCATCGATGTTAGTAAATTCATACACATGTAATGGCGATAAATCCAATGGAGTTAAAGGATTAAAATAATAAACAATCTCAAATGGTGAAAATTTAGTAGCAGAATGAACAGATCTATTATAAGCAAACACAACATGTGGTAAAAATTCTTCCCAATGAATGATATTCGTTTTAATGATAGCCCTTAACAATGCAGACAAAGTTCTATTTACTACTTCTGTTTGACCATCAGTTTGTGGATGACACGTAGTGGAAAATAACAATTTAGTTCCTAATTTGCACCACAAAGTCATCCAAAAATAACTTAAGAACTTAACATCACGATCAGAAACAATTGTTCAAGGCATACCATGCAATCGTACAATTTCCCTAAAGAACAAATAAGTTATATGGGATGCGTCATCAGTTTTGTGACATGGAATAAAATGTGTCATCTTTGAAAATCTATTCACAATCACAAATATAGAATCATTACCATGCTTAGACCTAGTTAAACCCAATACAAAGTCCATTGACAAATCAATCCAACGTTCATTAGATATAGGCAATGGTGTATATAATCCATGGGGTCGAACACGAGACTTAGACTGATGACACACAATGCATATATCACGTATTCTTTCCACATCTCATTTCATATGAGGCCAATAAAAATGTTCTTTAAAATAGCCAAAGTTTTATCAATAGCAAAGTGTCCCATTAAACCACCCCCATGTGATTCCCTAACCAACAACTCATGCAAAGAAGTTGCAGGTAAACACAACTTATTTTCTCGAAACAAAAAACCCATCAATTTTGAAGTATTTACCTATAACATTCTTTTCACAAGTTTTAAACTCTTCATCGAAATCAAGTTCATTTGCATATAAGTCTTTGATCCGTTCAAAATCAAGTAATTACGTGTCAATAGTATTCAACAACACATACCTTCGAGACAAAGCATCAGCAACAACATTCTTTTTACCTTATATCGAATGACATATGGGAATGTCTCAATAAACTCCATCCATCGTGCATATCTCTTGTTCAACTTGTGTTGTCTCTTCAAATATTTCAGTGATTCAAGATCGGTGTGAACCACAAACTCCTTGGGCCAAAAGTAATGTTGTCATGTCTCCAAAGCTCTAACCAAAGCATACATCGCCTTGTCATAAGTAGGATAGTTCAAAGCTGCCCCACTCAACTTTTCGCTGAAATACGCCACTGATTTTCCTTCTTGCATCAAAATAGCTCTAATCCCTAAACCTAAAGTATCACACTCTCTTGATGACCTTGGTCAATGGTGTTATAATCTCACTGAAATTCTAAACAAAGCGTCGGTAGAAACTTGGGAGTCCATAAAAAATTTATACTTAACTCACATTTGTTAGACTCGGCCAATCTCGGATCACGCGAATCTTCTCCTCGTCAACTTGGACTCCTTGTGAACTCACAACAAAGCCAAGAAAAATAATTATATCCGAACAAAACGTGCACTTTTTCCATGTTAGCAAATAACTTTTCTTTCCTAAGTACATCTAAAACAGATTTTAAATGCACTGCATGATCTTCCAAGTTTTTGCTATAAATAAAGATATCATCAAAATAAAATACTACAAATTTTCCTATGAATGGATGAAAAATATGGTTCATTAACCTCATAAAAGTGATGGGTGTATTAGTTAAACCAAAAGGTAACACTAACTACTCATAAAGACCATATTTAGTTTTAAAAGTCATTTTTCATTCATCACCTTCTTCCATTCTAATTTGACGATTACCACTTTTTAAATAAATTTTAGAAAATATGCAAGACCCATGAAATTCATCCAACATCTCATCTAATCGAGGAATGGGGTGTCGATATTTTATCGTAATATTATTTACCGCTCGACAATCGATGCACATCCGCCATTTCCCATCCTTTTTGGGCACTAGGATCACCGGAACTGCACATATACTCATACTTTCTCTTACGAATCCTTTTCCCATCAGTTCGTCAACCTGTCTTTGTAACTCCTTCGTCTCCTCAGGATTACTCCGATAAGCTGGACGGTTTGGAATGGTCGATCGAGAACAAAGTCAATTTGATGTTCTATTCCCGAATAGGTGGTAGTCCTTGAGGAAGCTCCTCGTGAAATACATCTTTAAATTCTGAAAAGAGATGAAACAACACTAGGCAAAGAATCATTAGTGTTAGTATTCAAAATGCCTCTTTATACCGAAGTAAAATCATATCTTTGCTTAGAAACCAAAGCTCTTCTCATATCAATTTTTTTGCCAATATATTTATTTTTTTCTCATCTCTTTTTCTTTATTTCTTTTTCTTTTTTCTTGATTTTCTTTTCTTCACACTCACTTTTTGAACACTATCTTTTTGCAAATACATTTGATCCTCATGTACCTATTTTGGTGACATAGACATAAAGTAACTTTCCTTTATTGTGTACTAAATAGTATTCATTAGAAAAATCATCATGTTTTACTCTCTAATCGAATTGCCAAGGCCTACCAAGCAATAAATGCCCCGCATAAGTACCACATCGTATAATACCTCATCCACATATCGACCAATAGTTAATGGCACTAGTACCTGTTTAGTCGCCTTGATATCTGTACTGTCATTGAGCTATTGTAAAAGATACAGTTGAGGATGCTTGGATGTAAACAAACCTAATTTCTCCACCATGGTAGTACTAGCCACATTAGTATAACTACCCCCATCTATCACAACGCAACAAACCTTTTCATTCACAAGACATCGAGTATGGAAAAGATTTTCCCATTGTTCGCTTCCTTCCCCTTTCACTTGTGTATTAAGTGCTCTCCATGTGACTAACATCTCACCATACGTAGGAACCTCCCTATCATCTATCACCTCCAATGGTGGCATATAATCATTGTCACTTTCTTCTCCCCTGCTTTACCTCACCATTGTCAAGCAAATAGTTCTCTCGATTTGGACATCGACTAGAAATATGCCCTCTTCCTCGACATTTAAAACATACTATATCCCGATTTCACTAAAAGAAGGTTATTCAGCTTTTACCTTATAAACCTCTGCTAGTCGCTCCTAACTTAGCTCCACTTTCGGTTTGTTCATCGCTGGCTTTTTTCACGCTTTCCAACATTAGATTTCCATGTCGAACTTGTGGTATTATTTGAACTCTGGCTACCTCTCCTCTTAAGTTGTTTCTCAATCTTGATAGCCAAATGTACCATATCCCCCAAATCCACATAATGTTGTCGTTCCACTAAGTCAGTTACATCCCAATTTAGCCCTGCTAAAAATCGAGCCATTGTTGCCTCACTATCCTCATCCATGTTAGCTCTAGTCATCAAGATCTCCATTTCCTTGAAGTAATCCTCCACACTCCTACTTTCTTATTTTAGATTTTATAAATCTCGATGGTAGTGACTTGGTACAAATCTGTTTTTCATCATATTCTTCATCTCTGCCTATGTCTCAATTGGAAGCTACTCACATCTCCTCTTGCTAGTAGTCAACTGATCCAACCATGTAACTGCAGAAGTTTTGACGCAATAGCATGGTGCGCACCACTTTCTATATTGCATTGGCGCGGGGCGCGCCGGATGACCAGAAGCTATCGAAACTCATAGCTTGGATCCAACACTTCTATCATATTGATGATTTTAGACTCCAACTCTAATATCTTCAAATTCGCTCCTTCATCAATCCAAGCTCCTCGAATTAGTTCGTTAATTCCCTCCTTGAAGCGTTTAGCTCGTCCTCTCGTGACAGATCTATACCCTCCATTAGAATCCAAGCTAGTCATGTTCTCATCAATATGTCTCTACTATCAATTAATGTCACTCTTGCCCGTACTAATTTCTAAATTAGAAGGTTCGTTCAATGGCTATAGTGGTCATCCTCAAAACGTCATATAATATGGTGTTAACATAAATTTCAATTAACAAAGCAGAAATTATTTTTTTTGCACTTTGTATATTTTTTTTGGTAAAATATGATCCGAATTTAATTCAAAGGTGATCGAGTTTGCTTCTGGAACGAAGGATAATAAGTTTAAAGCGAAAGGACGTCCCACAAGTTAATAACAAAGATAAATAACAAAAAAAAATATGCACAAGATATCAAATTTTACGTGTTCCTCTAAATGTTGATTATTCTACAATCAACGATAAATTGTTCTCACTATATCAAAAATTGTACATAATACAATGAAAAATCTCCTACTTAATCCAAAATATAAAAATACCCCCAAAAATTTGGGTTGAACGCTTCCCCCAACCCCCACCTAATTGTTCAGTAGTGCCAAAAAAGTAAATTATGTCTGTCTTTAGAACATATGTGAGATACTTTGGTAAATATATAAATGATGGATATATTTTCTTGAAAAAATTTAATGTAGCGTAACATTTTGAGTTCAATTCATAATAATGAAAAGAAACTAATTGTCTCAACAATTCTACATTAAGGATAGGTGTGCACAAACAGGCTTTTGAGACTGACTTGGTCTACACTTTTTCAAGTTTTGAACATTGATCAGGTCAAGCCAGACTAGACCTAGACCCTTTTCCAAGTAGACTAGACTTAAAAGATAGTAATAATATTGTTAACTAATCAAAAGTGGTAATCATCCTTTTATTTAGTGACAATAGATAATGTTAATGCCAAATTTTGTACGCCTGACGAAATCACCCAAAACAGCAGGCCAAAATCGCGTTAATGGTTGATTGTATTGTTGTGAAATCAAACTCAAGAAATACACTCACATAAACATAAATAAAAAGATATAAAACATGAACACAAGAATTTACGTGGAAACCCAATTGGGAAAAAACCACGGAGAGAAGAGAAATCCACTATAATAATATAGAGAGTACAAAGTATTTATTTGTATCATATGCTCTTGTGTCTTGTATCTCCCTCCTTATTGTTGTATTTATAGATTCTATATCCACCTGAATCTAATTAGGAGTAGGATTCCTTTGTAAAATCACCTTATAACAACAATTAATGGCTGATAGATTTCTTCCCAAATTAAACCACCTTATACTACCATATAAGGAAACACAATCTTATTTTAATAAGGACTCTCTCGCTATCAAAATAAATATATTATGGGTCAACACCAAATCTAGCCCATTAAATAAATTGGGTTACACCTTGGCTACACCTAAATAATCACACTCCAACATTGCCCACAGTCTCTTATTTATAAGGAACTTAAAATATAAGAGTATACAAATTTATCCCAACCAAAGATCCGTATCTGCCAAAGACGAATTATGTCACAAAAACACAATACGCGATGTTCGTCCAATCGGGGGGACAAAGCCACTTTCGAAGGAATTTTTGATGTTCTATTCACCGAATAGGTGGTAGTCCTTGAGGAAGCTCCTCAGGAAATACATCTTTAAATTCCTGAAAAAGAGATGAAACAACACTAGGCAAAGAATCATTAGTGTTAGTATTCAAAAATGCCTCTTTATACCGAAGTAAAATCATATGCTGTTTAGAAACCAAAGCTCTTCTCATATCAATTTTTTTTGCCAATATATTTATTTTTTTTCTCATCTCTCTTTTTCTTTATTTCTTTTTCTCTTTTTTTCTTGATTTTTCTTTTCTTCACACTCACTTTTTTGAACACTATCTTTTTGCAAATACATTTGATCCTCATGTACCTATTTTGGTGACATAGGACATAAAGTAACTTTCCTTTTATTGTGTACTAAATAGTATTCATTAGAAAAATCATCATGTTTTACTCTCTAATCGAATTGCCAAGGCCTACCAAGCAATAAATGCCCCGCATAAGTACCACATCGTATAATACCTCATCCGCATATCGACCAATAGTTAATGGCACTAGTACCTGTTTAGTCACCTTGATATCTGCACTGTCATTGAGCTATTGTAAAAGATACGGTTGAGGATGCTTGGATGTAAACAAACCTAATTTCTCCACCATGGTAGTACTAGCCACATTAGTATAACTACCCCCATCTATCACAACGCAACAAACTTTTTCATTCACAAGACATCGAGTATGGAAAAGATTTTCCCATTGTTCGCTTCCTTCCCCTTTCACTTGTGTATTAAGTGCTCTCCATGTGACTAACATCTCACCATGCGTAGGAACCTCCCTATCATCTATCACCTCCAATGGTGGCATATAATCATTGTCACTTTCTTCTCCCTCGGTTTCTACCTCACCATTGTCAAGCAAATAGTTCTCTGATTTGGACATTGACTAGAAATATGCCCTCTTCCTTGACATTTAAAACATACTATATCCCGATTTCGACTAAAAGAAGGTTATTCAGTTTTACCTTATAAACCTCGGTTAGTCGTTCCTAACTTAGGCTCCACTTTCGGTTTGTTCATCGCTGGCTTTTTTCACGCTTTCCAACATTAGATTTCCATGTCGAACTTGTGGTATTATTTGAACTCTGGCTACCTCTCCTCTTAAGTTGTTTCTCAATCTTGATAGCCAAATGTACCATATCCCCCAAATCCACATAATGTTGTCGTTCCACTAAGTCCGCTACATCCCAATTTAGCCCTGCTAAAAATTGAGCCATTGTTGCCTCACTATCCTCATCCATGTTAGCTCTAGTCATCAAGATCTCCATTTCCTTGAAGTAATCCTCCACACTCCTACTTTCTTATTTTAGATTTTATAAATTCGAAATAAATCTCGATGGTAGTGACTTGGTACAAATCTGTTTTTCATCATATTCTTCATCTCTGCCTATGTCTCAATTGGAAGCTACTCACATCTCCTCTTGCTAGTAGTCAACTGATCCAACCAAGTAATCGGCAGTTTTTGACGAATAGCATGGGCGCACCACTTATATCAGATTGGCGTTGGGCGCCACGGATGACTGTAAGCTATCCAAACTCATAGCTTGGATCCAACACTTCTATCATATTGATGAGTTTAGACTCCAACTCTAATATCTTCAAATTCGCTCCTTCATCAATCCAAGCTCCTCGAATTAGTTCGTTAATTCCCTCCTTGAAGCGTTTAGCTCGTCCTCTCGTGACAGATCTATACCCTCCATTAGAATCCAAGTTAGTCATGTTCTCATCAATATGTCTCTAATATCAATTAATGTCACTCTTGCCCGTACTAATTTCTAAATTAGAAGGTTCGTTCAATGGCTATAGTGGTCATCCTCAAAACGTCATATAATATGGTGTTAACATAAATTTCAATTAACAAAGCAGAAATTATTTTTTTTGCACTTTGTATATTTTTTTTGGTAAAATATGATCCGAATTTAATTCAAAGGTGATCGAGTTTGCTTCTGGAACGAAGGTCAATAAGTTTAAAGCGAAAGGACGTCCCACAAGTTAATAACAAAGATAAATAACAAAAAAAAAATATGCACAAGATATCAAATTTTACGTGTTCCTCTAAATGTTGGATTATTCTACAATCAACGATAAATTGTTCTCACTATATCAAAAAATTGTACATAATACAATGAAAAATCTCCTACTTAATCCAAAAATATAAAAATACCCCCAAAAAATTTGGGTTGAACGCTTCCCCCGAACCCCACCTAATTGTTCGTAGTGCCAAAAAAAAGTAAATTATGTCTGTCTTTAGAACATATGTGAGATACTTTGGTAAATATATAAATGATGGATATATTTTCTTGAAAAAAATTTAATGTAGCGTAACATTTTGAGTTCAATTCATAATAATGAAAAGAAACTAATTGTCTCAACAATTCTACATTAAGGATAAATGTTACAAAACAGGCTTTTGAGGATCGACTTGTTCTACACTTTTTCAAGTTTTGAACATTGATCGTGTCAAGCCGGACTAGACCTAGACCCTTTCCAAGTAGACTAGACTTAAAAGATAGTAATAATATTGTTAACTAATCAAAAGTGGTAATCATCCTTTTATTTAGTGACAATAGATAATGTTAATGCCAAATTTTATGTACCGACGAAATCACCCAAAACAAAGAAGTTAAAAATCGCGTTAATGGTTGATTGTATTGTTGTGAAATCAAACTCAAGAAATACACTCACATAAACATAAATAAAAGATATAAAACATGAACACAAGAATTTACGTGGAAACCCAATTGGGAAAAACCACGGAGAGAGAAAATCCACTATAATAATACAGAGAGTACAAAGTATTTATTTGTATCATATGCTCTTGTGTCTTGTATCTCCCTCCTTATTGTTGTATTTATAGATGCCATATCCACCTGAATCTAATTAGGAGTAGGATTCCTTTGTAAAATCACCTTATAACAACAATTAATGGCTGATAGATTTCTTCCCAAATTAAACCTCCTTATACTACCATATAAGGAAACACAATCTTATTTTAATAAGGACTCTCTCGCTATCAAAATAAATATATTATGGGTCAACACCAAATCTAGCTCATTAAATAAATTGGGTTACACCTTGGCTACACCTAAATAATCACACTCCAACATTGCCCACAGTCTCTTATTTATAAGGAACTTAAAATATAAGAGTATACAAATTTATCCCAACCAAAGATCCGTATCTGCCAAAGACGAATTATGTCACAAAAACACAATACGCGATGTTCGTCCAATCGGGGGGACAAAGCCACTTTCGAAGGAATTTTGTCCGATTGGGGGGAATAAAGCCACTTCCGAAGGATTTTTGCCCGTTCGGGGAAAACAAAGCCACTTCCGAAGGACTTTTGTCCGTTCGAGGGGACAAAGCCACTTCTGATGGACGTTTTGTCAGTTGAATTTTCTTTTTGCCGGTGAGTTCAGCAAGAACAAGAGTTGAACGGGTCCTTTTCACACTACTGAGTTATGATAGGGGTGTGGACTTGGCGTCATGAAGCGGTGAAGTGAAGCTAAGTGAAGTGAATGACGGTCTGCAAATGTTTTGAGATGAT